>LNAC01000130.1:2623461-2635820 GCA_002007465.1 Ailurus styani | reverse complement strand
TTCATCAAGGATATTGGTCTGTAATTCTCCTTTTTGATGGGGTCTTTGCCTGGTTTTGGGATCAAGGTAATGCTGGACTCATAAAATGAGTTTGGAAGCTTCCCTTCCATTTCTATTTTTTGGAACAGTTTCAGGAGAATAGGTATTAATTCTTCTTTAAATGTTTGGTAGAATTCCCCTGGGAAGCCGTCTGGCCCTGGGCTCTTGTTTGTTGGGAGATTTTTGATGACTGCTTCAATCTCCTTACTGGTGATGGGTCTATTCAGGTCTTCAGTTTCTTCCTGGTTCAGTTTTGGTAGTTTATATTTCTCTAAGAATGCATCCATTTCTTCCAGATTGTCAAATTTGCTGGTGTAGAGTTGCTCATAATATGTTCTTAGAATTGTTTGTATTTCTTTGGTGTTGGTTGTGATCTCTCCTCTTTCATTCATGATTTTATTAATTTGAGTCCTTTCTCTTTTCTTTTGGATAAGTCTGGCCAGGGGTTTATCAATCTTATTAATTCTTTCAAAGAACCAGCTCCTAGTTTCATTGATTTGTTCCACTGTTCTTTTGGTTTCTATTTCATTGATTTCTGCTCTGATCTTTATGATTTCTCTTCTCCTGCTGGGTGTAGCCTTTCTTTGCTGTTCTTTCTCTAGCTTTTGTAGGTGTAGAGTTAGGTTGTGTACTTGAGACCTTTCTTGTTTCTTGAGAAAGGCTTGTATTGCTATATACTTTCCTCTCAGGACTGCTTTTGCTGTGTCCCAAAGATTTTCAACAGTTGTGTTTTCATCTTCATTTGTTTCCATGAATTTTTTTAATTTTTCTTTAATTTCCTGGTTGACCCATTCATTCTTGAGTNATTTCCTGGTTGACCCATTCATTCCTTAGTAGGATGCTCTTTAGCCTCCATGTATTTGAGTTCTTTCCAACTTTCCTCTTGTGGTTGAGTTCTAGTTTCAGAGCATTATGGTCTGAAAATATGCAGGGAATGATCCCAATCTTTTGGTACCTGTTGAGACCTGATTTGTGACCCGGAATATGGTATATTCTGGAGAATGTTCCATGTGCACTAGAGAAGAATGTGTATTCTGTGGTTTTGGGATGGAATGTTCTGAATATATCTGTGATGTCCAACTGGTCCAGGGTGTCATTTAAAGCCTTTATTTCCTTGTTGATCTTTTGCTTTGATGATCTGTCCATTTCTGTGACAGGGGGGTTAAAGTCACCTACTAATATTGTATTATTGTCAATGTGTTTCTTTTATTTTGTTATTAATTGGTTTATATAATTGGCTGCTCCCGTGTTAGATATTTATGATTGTTAGATCTTCTTATTGGACAGATCCTTTTAGTATGATATAGTGTCCTTCCTCATCTCTTATGATATTTTTTGGCTTAAAATCTAATTTATCGGGTGCCTGGGTGGCTCATCCAGCTTTCTTTTGCTGTCCATTGGCATGGTAAATTGTTTTCCATCCCCTCACTTTAAATCTGGAGGTGTCTTTGCGTGTAAGATGAGNCTGCTCAGCAGAGAGCTTGCTTCCTCCTCTCTCTCTCTGCCTGCCTCTCTGCCTACTTGTGATCTCTCTCTCTCTCTCTCTGTGTCAAATAAATAAATTAAATCTTTAAAACAAAATCTAATTTATCTGATATAAGGATTGCCACTCCAGCTTTTTTTTGCTGTCCATTGGTATGGTAAATTGTTTTCCACCCCCTCACTTTAAATCTGGAGGTCTCTTTGTGTGTAAGATGAGTTTCTTGTAGACAGCATATTGATGGGTCTTGTTTTTTTATCCATTCTGATACCCTGTGTCTTTTAGTTGGGAAATTTAGTCCATTTACATTCAGAGTAACTATTGAGAGATATGAATTTAGAGCCATTGTATTGCCTGTAAGGTGACTGTTACTGTATATTGTGTTTCTTCCTTTCTGGTCTATGTTTCTTTTAGGCTCTCTTTGCTTAGAGGACCCCTTTCAGTATTTCCTGTAGGGCTGGTTTGGTGTTTGCAAATTCCTTGAGTTTTTGTTTGTCCTGGAAGATTTTTATCTCTCCTTCTATTTTCAAGGACAGCCTAGCTGGATATAATATTCTTGGCTGCATACTTTTCTCATTTTGTGCTCTGAGTATATCATGCTAGTTCTTTCTGGCCTGCCAGGTCTCTGTGGATAGGTCTGCTGTCAGCCTAATATTTCTACCATTGTATGTTATAGACCTCTTGTCCCGAGCTGCTTTCAGGATCTTCTCGATGTCACTAAGACTTGTAAGTTTTACTATTATATGATGGGATGTGGACCTATTTTTATTGATTTTGAGGGGGTTCTCTGTGCCTCCTGGATTTTGATCCTTGTTTCCTTCCCCAAATTAAGGGAAATTCCATATTATAATTTTTTCCAATATACCTTCTGCCCCTCTCTCTCTCTCTCTCTTCCTCTTCTGAGATCCCAATTATTCTAATATTGTTTCATCTTATGGTATCACTTATCTCTCGAATTCTCCCCTCATGGTCCAGTAGGTGTTTGTCTTTCTTTTCCTCCTCTTCTTTTTTCTCTGACATTTTGTCTTCTAAATCACTAATTCTGTCTTCTGCCTCATTTATCCTAGCAGTAAGAGCCTCCATTTTTAATTGCCCTCATTAATAGCTTTTTTTGATTTCAGCTTGGTTAGATTTTAGTTCTTTTATTTCTCCAGAAAGGATTTTTATTTCTCTAGAGAAGACTTCTCTATTATCTTCCATGGTTTTTTCGAGCCCAGCCAGCACCTTAAGAATCGTCATTCTGAACTCTAGTTCTGTCATATTACTAATGTCTGCATTAATTAGGTCCCTAGCCGTCATTACTGCCTCTTGTTCTTTTTTGTGTGTTGATTTTTTCCGCTTTGTCATTTTACACAGATAAGAATAGATGGATGAGAGAACAAAATACGAAAGGGTAACAATGACCCTAGAGAAATATACACTAACCTAATCAATGGAGACCTGGAACTGGGGAGAAAGAAAGAGGGAAAAAACCAAAAAAAACAAAAAAAACAAAATCATACAAACAAAAACAAAACAAAAATAAATAAAACAAAATCCTATATCTTTATCTATATTTTCTATTTGTTTCTATATCTATGTCTGTCTCTGACTCTATCTCTATATCTATCTCTATCTCTATCTCTGTATCTATCTCTATCTCTATCTATTAGACTGGTGAATTGAACAGACCCTATATGTATACAAAAAATAAGGTTAAATACAATGAAGGGATAAAATATGATTATAACAATGAAAATTTTAAAAGATTATAAAGTGTTGATAAGATATAATAGTTAAAAACATTATAAAGTAGGAAAAAGGAAAAAATTTAAAAGAAAAAAGTAAGAAAAAAAATTCGATGAAAAAAATTCAAAGAATTTAACTTTGAATGACTAAAGAATCATGGGGGAAAAGTCATGAATTCTCTGCGTTGCTTTCCCCTAGCTCCGGAGTTCCGCAATTCTCAGCAATCTCGAACTTGACTTTGGCTGGATGTTTTTTTTATCTGGTCTTCTGGGGGAGGGGCCTGTTGCTGTGATTCTCAAGTGACTTTGCCCGAGGCAGATTCACACCGCCCTCACCAGGGGCCAGGCTAAGTAATCAGCTCGTGTTCGCTCTCGGGAGCTTTTGTTCCCTGAATGCTTTCCGTACCGCGTTGGAGGCCGGGACTGAAAATGGCGGCTCCCAGGCTCTGACTCGGAGGAGCCGAGATCTCAGGGCCTCAGTTCTGAGTGCGCCTCAGAGAAAAGTAGTCCCTCCCGTCTCCTGGTCTTCGGCCGCGCTCCGAGCTGACCCAGCCTATGACCGAGCATCTCTCTCTTTCTGACGCAGCCCCATTTAGAATCTCCGAACCTGGCAGATTCCTGCAGCCGCTCCTGTGCCACTTCTCCCAGAGGAGGAAGGTGAGTCTCTCTGGATCTGTTGCCCGTGGGGTCCCCGCTCAAAGAGCAGTGGCCCGACCGTGCTTTGGATCCCAGCCCAAGGTAACCCCGAGCTGAGAGACCCTTTCTCAGCTCTGCTCTGTCTCTCCCGCCGGCTTCTCCCTGACACGTGGGAGCTCAGTCGCGCTCAGACACCCCTGGTCTTTTTGTGTCCCCGCGGGTCCTGAGACCACCCTATGCCCGTGAGGGCTTCACCCCCCGCTTGGTCTCTGGGGCGACGTCCCTCAGTGGAGCTGACTTCTAACAGTTCCGAGTCTGTGCTCTGCTGCTCACTCACCTGCCGGGAGCCGGCCCTCCCCCCGGGTCTATCTTCCCATCGCTGTAGATTCACTTCTCTGCACGTCCTACCTTCCAGAAAGTGGTTGATTTTCTGTTCCTGGAATCACTGCTCTTCTTCTCTTCGATCGCCTGTAGAATTTGTTGGTGTTCAGAATAGTTTGATAACTATCTGGGTGAATTTCTGGGACCTCATGATAATCGGTCTCCACTCCTCCGCCATCTTGTCGCTCTTCCTTAACTTTGATTTTTAAATCAAAATCATTGATAAATACATTGAAAACAGTAGAAATTCATTAGATGTTTTGGGATAAAGTTGGCAAAAATTATTTTGGATCCTCAGGTTAACTCAGAAAAGAGCCAATTGAAAAATGTCTTCAAAGTGTACCAACAATTTGAAGTAACATTTCAGAAGGGTTGGTCTGGTAAGAAGTGGTTGTGATATGGGGCACCTGGGTGGCTCAGTCAATTAGGAATCCAACTCTTGGTTTTGGCTCAGGTCATGATTTCAGGGTCATGGGATCGAGCCCCAAGTTCATCTCTGCACTCAGCACAGAGTCTGCTTGGGATTCTCTCTTTCCCTCTCCTTTTGCCCCTCCCCCTCTGCCCCTTCCCTTCAAATAAATAAATAAAATCTTTTTAAAAAGGTGGTTGTGATAGCATATTCCATTACACAGATAAGGCTCAAAGGCAGAGAAACTGGAACTATACTTAGGAAATTTGTTAGGACTAAGGAAGCGAAATCATTGAGTTATGGTCAATTCTTGTGACTGAGCATCCTGAAGGTGAAGAATGGGAGATGGGCTACAGTCTACACCTGCCTGAGCGCCCATGACAATGAACGCATAGCAGATACCAGAGTGAGAGACAGGGAAGTTGGCAGGAGGGAAAATGGAGTTTCTCAGACAGTGACTGGCCACCAGCTTTGTGTTGAAGACATGTGAATTGGGATTAACCTTTTGATATCCTATCTCAGCCTCTGTCCACACCATGTCTGTGACCTTAATCAAATGTATCTTTAAACTTTCTGGATTTACGTTCCCTCCTTTGTAAAAGAGAGACAATATTTCTTACCCAGTAAGGTTCTTGTGAAAATTAGATGATCTTTTGATGTCCTTGTCAAGGACACAGAAAATGGTAAATAGGTGTTAATATTATTACTAGCAGGATTAATAGCCCGAGATCCACCTAAAACCAGTCCTCAGCAGCTAACAGAAAGATAAAGGAATGGGAAGTGGATTCTATTAGTATACATTGTGATACTGAAATGTTGGGTTTCTGTAAGTAAACCCACTTCAATAACCCTGGGAAGATATAGGTATGACAGTAAAGAAAGGAAAGATATGTGAATGGCTTTTTGCATAGTCCCCTGAGGGAATCAAGACAGGTCAATACTGAGAGCAAGTGAAACTCTGCCAAAGATTCTTACAGCGTTTAAAAATAAAGAAGACTGAAATGTTGGCTCAAAAGTATCAAATTAAACATCATCGTAGTAACTGCATCCTCTGTTATTTCCACCGTGCTATCATTTTACCTACAAAAGAAAGATGTGGACGGTGAAAGGTGATTTTAGATTCTTTATTATTAGTACTTAGGTGGCGTAAAGTTCTGATATTACAAATGAATAATTGATAATAGGTAGATAGATAATGGCAAGTAAGTTCGGCTTAGTTGGCAAAGAACAATTTAGAAAATCCGACTGGATGTGTACATATGTCTCTGCCAATGCATCTTTACTCTTGGGGCAGGCTCAGTGTCCTTCAACTCTCTGGTTAGCTTAGATCAACCAGAAAGATAATAAAATAGATCCTTCATTATTTACCTTATATCCAACACTTTTTTCTTCTTTCTTGATAATAATAATAATGATGATGACAGTAATGATAATGAACTACTTTCCAGTTACGTCACCTCACTGTGTCCATATAACTTATTTCGGCTGCCACCATTCTCAGTCCCAAGGTATAGATTCTGAATATTCTATCCAATGTAATCATTTCACAAATCTTATATTCATTTGCTTTTTTACCACCTAAATTAAAGATTCTACCTAAGTTGGTAAGCTTATTATCATTCTACTTCAACCCTTAAGACTTACAACATTTGTTCACATTCATCTTCTGAATCTTTTTCTGGGGGGCTGGGAAGAGGGTCTTAGTTTATTATTTTATTTTTTTTCACCATGCTGTACATTATATCCCCGTGACTTATTTGTTTTATACAATGAGGTTTGTATCCCCCTTCACCCATTTTGTTCTCTGTGAGCTTGCTTTTGGTCGTTGGTGGTGTTGGATTCCACGTATAAGTGAGAATGTACAGTATTTGTTTTTCTCTGTCTTATCTCACCTAGCATGTATCCTCAAGGTCCATCCATGTTCTGTCAAATGCTTTCCTTTTTATTTTGGCTGAATAATATTCCACATATATATGTCACATTTTCCTTATCCATTCATCCGTTGCTGGACATTTAGGTGGCTTCCATATCTTGACTACTATAAATAATCCTATCGTAAACATAGGGTACAGATATTTTTTTGAGTTCACATTTTTGTTTTCTTTGGATAAATACCTAGAAGTAGAATTGGATCCTATATTAATTCTATTCTTAATTTCTTAAGGAACCTCCATGATGCTTTCCATAGTGGCTGCACCAATTTCATTCCTACTTACAGTGCATAAGGATTCCCTTTTCTCCACACCCTTGCCAATACTTCTTATTTCTTATCCTTTGGATACTAACCATTCTAGTATGTGTAGGGTGATAGGTCATTGTTTTGATTCGCATTTCCCTGATGATGAGTGATGTTGAGCATCTTTTCATCTGCCTGTTGACCATCTAAATGTCTTTTTTGGAAAAAAAATGTTTATACCTTCTGCCCATATTTAAATTGAATTATTTTTTCTTTCATTTTTATATTGAGTTAAATAAGGTTTGCTTGTTTGTTTGTTTTTACATATTTTGGATCTTAATACCTTATCAGGTATATGATTTAAAAATATTTTCTCTCCGTAGGTTATTTTTTTATTTTGTTGATGGCTTCCATTACTGTGCAGTTTTTAGTTTGATGTAACCCCGTCCTGTTTATTTTAGTTAATTCATGTTCTGTGTTCTTTCTTATTTTTTGTTTGCCTTTGTGTGATTTTATTTTTTAGATCTGTTAGAGCTTTTTCAGGAACATTGACCTATACTGTACAGACCACTGATGTATATATACTAGTTTTCTTTTTTTATCTTTAATTGCGGTAAATTAGACATAACATAAAGTTTACCCTCTTAGCCATTTTTAAGCATACAGTTTAGAACTGTGAAGAACATCCACACTGTTGTGCAACCAATCGCTAGAACTCTCCATCTTGCAAATCTGAAACACTGTATCTACTCCACAGCCACTCCCCATTTCTGCTTCCCTTCCCCCTGTTCCTGGCAGCCACCATTCAACAATCAAAGTAATTTTGTGTGTATGTGCTGTTTATTATTGTTTTTTCTACATCTATTCCTGAGATGCCTGGTATTTATTGGTCTTTTAGGACACAAAATCTATTTGGCTGATATCAGCTGGCAATAATTTTCAGAATCACAGATTACTTTTGTAGGTTGTAACTCTAGTTTAATATCCATGACTTCAAAAAAGTGTTTTCTGGAGTTTCTGGCCTTAAGCCTATCTGAATGAGAATTATAAGGAGCATTTGTAAAACATGCAGATTCTGAACTGTACCTCAAATGAGCTATATCAGAATTGTCTATATAATTTGTTTTCTCACCAGCAAGTCCCCAAAATCTACATGTCTTTCAAAAGAACCTGACAATCCTTAAGCAAATTAAAACGTGATCATCTTAATTGTGTAATTCTTCAATATGTAATTCAACAAACCTATTCTATTATGAAACTCACAGCTAATCCAAGAAAACTACTATTCATCCTGTGTCATCCATAACTTGGAGACAGGACATCGAATCTGGTGACTAAGACAGTGTGAATCTAGAGACAAAAGGAGAGGAGGGATGAAGAGTCACTGTGACAGTTGACTTCCTGGGACAGGGTCTTTGTTTCTTGGTCTTTTCACTGGAAACTTGTCAAGGGCCTATTTAGTTACTGTTTCAGCTTTCCTCTTCTTTGCTATAATGCCATTTTGTAGTTGCTCCAGCTCTATAGCAAATGTGTTCCCATAGCATTTTTTATTCTGGAGCTGTAATTTTAGGTTGCCTAATAGGCCTGGATTTGAGGGAGAGAGGCGACTGGTCTTATCCCGCCATCTCATTGACTTCAGTGGGGTGAACATCAGTCTCTATAGGATCAAGGTTCAGTTTCTGATGGTGACCTGACTTCAGAGGGGAGGTAGACTTGAGAGAAATGTCTTCCAAGCTTATGTCTCACTTCTATTTCTAAGAAAGAGAAAGAAAAAAAAAAAAAGGCATCATCTATACACATGCATAACAAAGAACTCCATACCCATGAAACCAAGTGTTCTACCCACATGATCTATTTTGTTAATTTGTGCCTTTCATGACATTTAAATACAGCCTTGTATATGATCATAAAAACTATACAGAAATATTTTATTTTTCCAAGTAAATGACCGAAGAAAACCAGTCTGCAAGCTGTGAAAGACTTAACCATTTTACTGCAAGATTTCATTGGTCCTTGTAGCTTCAATGACTTTATCTTGTAAATCAAATATTAAAGCTTTGCAGAAATTTCTTGACTCTTATTTATCAGTTGCTATGGTTATATTGTCTCCTGGATAATGCCTAATCCCTATGACTTGTTTTGCATGTGTGTCAGTGGATTCAGTCTCACTTTTCTGAATACATTCAAATAGAAAACTTTGTTCCAAATCTGTCTCCTTGAAGAAAAATCATCAGTGTGGCCAGGACAGTGTGGTTGTGGAGCTGTATTCTAACATGGCTGAGCTCACACTTGCTCACTTCAGAGGCCACTTTCAAACTGTTATTTTCACCTTAGAAGTACTGATTCAGTTTCAGGAATTCAAAAACAAAACAAAACAAACAAACAAAAAAATTCTGTACCCCTGAGCACTACCAAATCGTAGCATTTCTCAGAATACTTAAAACCATTCATTAATTTACATACTACTTTTTAAAATGCATATAAATATAGTTTTAATTGTATTGGATACTGTGTGTTTATGAGCATGAGTTATTAAGTGAAAACTTCCACAGTATAATCACTGTGGGCACGTAGTAGTCTTTGGCAGTGCTATGGAACAAAAAGCTAGGGAGAGATACATTTTATTTAGTTTAAAAATATCAGTGTTGGGTGCCTGGGTGGCTCAGTGGGTTAAGCCTCTGCCTTTGGCTCAGGTCATGATCTCAGGGTCCTGGGATTGAGTTCCGCATCAGGCTCTCTGCTCAGCGGGCAGCCTGCTTCCTCCTCTCTCTGCCTGACTCTCTGCCTACTTGTGATCTCTCTCTCTCTGTCAAATAAATAAATAAAAATCTTTAATAAAAATAAAATTAAAATATCAGTGTTTAGGATTAAATATCTGAAAGCTTTAAGGAAAGTTATTCATATAATTCATGGTTTAGCGAAGAGAAAACAGCATTTTATTAAAACTGAGAAGTTATACTATGTGTTCCATAAAGATGTGTAACTGCCTGATGCTAGTTTAGGTAGGTGCTCATAGCATTATTCTCTTATACTAGTATAATTTAAATATCATATTGTGCAAGACCTTCAAGAGCAGAAAACCGTATGGTTGGTGGGTAACCAGAAACTGAGGCAAAGAGTGTTACTAAATGTTTTGATGCACCCGTATTCCAATTTCCAGTTGAACCTCTTCAGACAGTGATTTCCAAGCATTCCGTTCTACCTGAATCAGGAAAAAGTACAGTGAAATGTAAATAATGTATACTGTATTTAGAAAAACAACGTAAATACTTTATAGACTGTTCAGTAAATAATGTATATACTTAGAAAAACAGTATAAATATTTCATGGACTGCTGGGCCCCTGTTAAGACTCAGATTAAACCTCTGGGTTTAAAGAACACTATGTTTATCAAAACTCAATTTCTTCTACCCAATAGAATTCTGCAAGGTTTGGATAAATGGCCACATATAAGCTATGTATTCATGATATAGCCCTACTGCAGTCACTGTATAAGTGTACATTATACTTTTTAGTGGCTGCACACTGAAATCGTATGAACTTCAAAGTTTGAGCTATGTTTTATGGTTATAAAATGTACAGAAAGACTTCTTGTCAAGTCCTTGCCAACCTTGCTGTCACATTATACATTCATACTATATTCTTGATCCATCAGGATTACAAACCAGAGTCACATATTTCTAATAATAGTGTTTACTGTTCTCAACTTTTGATTCCATTAGAGAAATTAATTTCATTCCTCTCTCCTCTCAGAATGGCCCCATTCTTTCTGCATGTATGTTGCCTACTAATACTTTAAAAAAATCTTTTTTTTTCAGTTTCCTTTAAATCAGAGCTAAAAATGTGCTTCCCGTGTCTCTCCTTTCAGTAGTTTAGTTCTATAGCATATCTTTGCAGCTCCGCATTTAATATTCAATATCTATTGTTAAATTCCTCATAAAATGCCAGTAAGTGCTCATATGTTCTAATTAATAGGCCTAGTGTGAAGGCCATAACCAGCTTCACAGAGGAGAACAATGAGCTCACAGATCACAGCTGCAATCCACCAGAGGTTGGACGTGAACATTCCCTCCTCAACTGCTGAGTATTTCAAGCAGGAGGAGCAGCTGGCGAGCGAACAGAACCCATGATGCAGTAACAGTTTGTTGGAACCATGAAAAACTATAAATGTCAAATGCATATCAAATAGTATTCTATACCAACTGGTTAACATTGTTCATTCCCAAAGATACTGAATATAAAAATGGAGACCTCCTAGTCAATTCAACTGGGTATTTAGAGGGATAAAAAGAATAATTGATAAGAATGCTTGAAGTTGAAAGAGTTGCTTTAAGGTATTTGGGTTGAGAGTAGAAAGAGATTTAAAGAAGATAATATGTGCTTTTTTTTTTTTTTAAGATACTAATCTATGGTGACACAAATTCTACCCAATATGGGCCAGGCATTTGAGGTATAAAAATAGTATGTACCTCATTTGTAGACATGTATGTTCCTAAAGCAAGATGGAAATCAGGGAAACGTGTCTTTGGATTACCACAGAGGCTAACCAAGTGTTCCCAGCCTAAAGTATCATTTTTACATGAAAAACAACTCAAAGTGTATGCTCCTATCAGTTTACTCTCTATACTCAAAGGATTTTAATGCTTTGCAATTGATCTCCTGACAATGAGGGCTTTTTTAAATTATACTATGAGACAGGGATTTAGAGACATTGGGATATGTTCTAAGGAATCTCTGGATAGAAGGGATCAAGAAAAATAAAAAGATACAGTGATCACATATTTGGAAAGTTTTATAAATTTTAAAAAACAAAAGCAGAAGTACAAAGAAAACTATGGAAGACAAAGAGGTCATTTTAAATTTATGAAGTGAACTTAAATTTTAAGAAATCTCTTGTTCATTGAGTAGAAATAGAGTATTTTAAAATTTCCATTTCTTAAATTCAAACTGTCATACATTTTGAGAGACGCTGTAAATACTACAGTCTAATCTAGGGTTTCCTTACACACCAGTTTCTTAATTGAAGGTAGTCAGTGGGGGTAGTCATGGGCAGATCCATACCTAGAAATTTGAACTACCAGAAGGTCTTAAACTATAGTATCTGCATCCTCCTGCCCAAAACCCTAGCACAGGGCACTTTGCTCACTTTTCTGAAATAAGATATTCTGCTCTGATATTTTTTTAAAGTAATGAATTGCCCTGGAATTTGCAGAGTCTTTGGGCACATATCATCTCATCTGATTCTCAAAATAACCCTAAGAAATGGATAGGTGTTAGTTCCTATATATAGTTAAGGAGATTGAGATCCAGATGGATTATGTAACCTACTTAAGGTCTATATCTAGAAAAATGCAATAATGTTACCTAAGCCTAAGTGTATTTATTCCAACTGAACAATCTCTAACAAAATTATAAAGGAAAAAGAAGAAGGAGGAGGAGGTGGATGGGGAGGAGGAAGAAAGGAAGGAAGGAAGGAAGGAAGGAGGGAAGGAGGGAGGGAGGGAGGGAGGG
>LNAC01000130.1:2498557-2623282 GCA_002007465.1 Ailurus styani | reverse complement strand
AAGGAGGGAGGGAGGGAGGGAGGGAGGGAGGGAAGGAAGAATGATATCATACCAAATCCTTGGGATAGAAGAAAATTTGAGTCTAGTGCCTTAGAACTCTACACTGTGAGCACCAGAGCTTAACATTTATTAAAATCATGGGTTTAAAATAAAAACTAAAGAAAATAATTCAAAACTTTTAAAACATATATTTAAGGTCTAAGAATGTATATCCAAAATATCTTCTACTAACTATTGGATACAATAGAAAAAAAAAATGAGTAGATACATAGGGTTTGTTACTAATGACTTGAGTTGTTCCTGAACTTGAAATAACCATGATTTCACATTTTAAGCAGTTTTTACCTGTAACTCCAAGCACACAAATATTTAATTCCGCTTTACTCCTTCTATATATCCACTTAAATTTCTCTCCTTACTGCAAACTAGTCAGGGAATAAACAAACTTTGCTAAATTTAATGAAGCAATACATGTTTAACATACAATCAGTGATTGTATCAGAAATACCCTTTCTTTTTGAATTTTTGCCAATAAGAGTAAATGGAAATATTTTCCACTCATGATTTTTGCACATCAGTAGTAGAAGTTGACAACCACAAAAAGAATCAGCATCCTTTTGATCCAAAAATATATCAGCTAGTACTCACTGGCCCATTCCAGTTCTTGCTCTATTGGGCAAATTGTTCAGGTTAACCACATTTGAACCAAATATATTGTGTGCAACCCCGAAAAGATGTATATACATGAAGATGCAGTATATATCTACCCAATTGTATCATGATCGCTCACTAGGTTTCAGAGCACAGATTAGAAACTGTTTCTGGCTGAACTATTAGAATTTGTTAATTACTGCCATTCAATAAATCTTGAGAGCTGCTAATATTGTGTGTAAGTATTAAGTAGAATTTTTCAAAGTTTTCTCTGCAAAGAATATTTTATGAAATCAGGAAGTAAACAAAATATTCTCCTGCCATTTGCAAGCCAATTCAAACGATGGAACATTGGTTTTCCATCCATAAAATGGGTTTATTGAGCCAAAGTCGATACCTTTACCACTATTAATAGAAAATGAGATAACATGTATGGACATATTCCCTAAACCATACGGTATTCCTCAATACTGATTGTTCATCTGCATTGTATATGATCTACCTGCCTAAGAATCAGATCATTATCTATCAAGTTGTTTTACGGAAGCAGGGTTTACTCAGGTCCCGTGACATGAAGAATATTCTAGAGTGTTTTGCCTGCCAGGGGTCTCCTCTACCCTTCCTCTTAGTAGCTGGCTTTCTTGTCTATTTCCCAAGGGGCTGTGCTCACCAATCCTTTAACAAGTTTGTAACTGGTGTTGTTACTTATGTCCCCTCCCTCCCTGGTTCTCTTTTCTCCTCCCTCCCCTTCTTCCTACAAACTGCTGGCTGCTTTTTTTTTTTTTTTTTTTTTTTTTAAAGATTTTATTTATTTATTTGACAGAGAGAGAGATTACAAGTAGGCAGAGAGGCAGGCAGAGAGAGAGGAGGAAGCAGGCTCCCCGCTGAGCAGGGAGCCCGACGCGGGCCTCGATCCCAGGACCCTGAGATCATGACCTGAGCCGAAGGCAGAGGCTTTAACCCACTGAGCCACCCAGGCGCCCGCTGGCTGCTTTTTTACAAATATGTTGCATGTCCCGTGAAAAGTCTCAAAGAACATAATCAAGTCACAGCAATATCTGTAAAGACCTCTGATAACCAGCAAGGCTCCGTACACATACGGGGAAGCATTTCTGCTAGTTAGTCAGAATATACTGTTTCAGAACTTCTGACTCCTATGTGATCTTCACCAATAGTCTCTTATTGCTGAGCCCCCTTAGCTGAGACCTCTTAGCTTCTTCATTAGCCCTGGAAATGATGTAGGGTGGAGAAAGCAGTCCTTAAATTCTCCATACTGAGGATTACTCAATTCTGTAGCTACAAACATGAATTAATTAATTAATTTGTTTATTTATTTTGAAATTTTTATTTATTTATTTGACAGAGAGAGAATGAGCAAAAGCAGGGGGAGCAGCAGAGGGAGAAGGAGAAGCAGACTCCCCACTGAGCAGGGATCCCGATGCGGGGCTCCATCTCAGGACCCTGGGATCATGACCTGAGCTGAAGGCAGATGCTTAACCCACTGAGCCACCCAGGTGCCCCTCCAAATATGAATTTAATGGGAACCTGCGTGTGTGTGTGTGTCTGCATATGTGTCTGTGAGAGTGACACACACCCTCTAACAAATCCTCACACATAACAGTGTCCATCAGCACATACTAGCTATAATGCCCCACTAATTCTTTTTTGTGCTCTCAATATTAGTTGATTTAGTTGATGCTTTATTGTAGACATGAATTCCTATTTGTTTACTCTAGCTAACAAAAGGGTTCTCTGTTCGCATTATTTCCACCATCAATTTAGTTTGTTGAGTATCTAGGAAGGATTCTTGAAATAAGATATTTAGTGACTAAAAGAAAACACAAGTAAGATCCACTTTGCTAATCAACTTTGAAGATGCAAACATGTGGTGGGTATCTACTTTTGTATGTAGGACAACGCTGCAATGCATTTTTCCCATTTTTATACAGGAAACTAAAAGAAGTTTAAGTGATCTGGCTAAAGTTACAGAGTTAATAAAGACAAGTTCATATCCTGTCCTTCACCCTGCATTATATTTCATTCTAACTAACTTAGCTTTTTCGATGGAGAAAGTAAACAGTCAAGGAGCTTACCATAAAACTCGTCAGGGAAGAAAGGAGAATAAATACATCAGTGAAAGAGAATATATTATATTCTGTGATTGGGATGCAAAAGGAGAATGACAGGCCATCGAGGAGGGATGCCAAGTCAATCTGAATGAGGGTCCCCAAGGCATCTCAGAATAGGGTATTTTGGTTTGAGTCATTAAAAGAGTATTTTCCAGGCTACCAAGAGAACGGGGAAGGTAATTCCATAAAAGCAAAACATAAAGCGAAAGTATTGAACTGAGAAAGAAACAGTTTGAAAACAAGCAGTTCTGACTATGCAGTTATATGAGGCCCCCTCTTACTTGGTTATAAAAGTGCCATATTAAGAATTGGTGAATATCTACTGAGCCCTTCCAATTTGCCTAACATCTTCCATGATAAGTTATATGACCCATGAGTTAGGTCATTTATTATTCCCACTTCCCAGATAAAGAAGTTGAGTACAGCAAAATTCAATAACATATCCAGGATTGTATAACCAACATATGGCTAAACAAAGACTTGAAACCCAGTAGTATGAATCCAGACCCTGAACACTCAACCACTCTGCTAGCTAGGTAAGCGATTTCAAGTTCTGTTTTTATTATTACTATTATAAAACATACCATTAATTTACTTAATACCCAAGAATCCAACATAGGTAATAAACTACCAATCTTTCCACAATGAACATTTGAAAATGCTTTTAAATATGGTTATAATAAAATATTTAAACAAATGGAAAAATCTTACTAGCTAAGAATTATTGTGGGCATATTAGTTGATAACTCACAAAAAGGAAAGACACACAGCAAAATCAGAAATGGACCCTTTTTTGCACTACTTGCCAAAGTAGGTCTTTTCAAGAAAGCCAGTCAGGTTGCATATGTATAGGTGTGTGTTTTAGGGTGTTTTGTGTTCCTGGGTTCCAGGAGCGACTTGTGCAGAGCTATGATGCTCAGTGGCACTGCATAAATGTGCATTTTTATATATTAAATTAGAGATTGCCCCAAAGCTGTATCCACTATTGATTTATCATGAGATAGAGCAGTTAGACCATCAAGGATATCACTTGGCACATCCCTTTCATGTAATGAAATTTACAGTGAGAAAGTCAAAGATTCAGAAAGAGAAGACTGGGTGTTGAGGCCAAGGGGGAAAAGACTCAGTTCAAACTACTTGTTAATTCCTGCTGAGTAGGCTATTGAAGTGGTAATAAGGCAGAGGCATTGCCGCTGGCCTTCACATTTGTAGCTCTCAGCCTGGATGTGCGCTCCCCATCAAGGACATTATTCAGCAAGGCAGCCTGCAGCCCTAGCTCATCTCTGAGCTTTGACGGTCCGGTTGCAAAGCCGGGATACTAGTTGAGAAACACGGAAGTGTTCCCTATTTCCTTCAACACTGTTTCTCTGAACATGATTTATTTTTTATATCCTTCTGACACTAATTTTTTTTTTGAGGTTCAAAATTATCTCTTTGCTGTGAGTTGAATAATAGGACGTTGTCTTTTTTTACTTATTTATTTGACAGAGAGAGAGAGAGAGATCACAAGTAGGCAGAGAGGCAGGCAGAGGAAGCGGGGGAAGCAGGCTCCCTGCTGAGCAGAGGAGCCCTATGTGGGGCTTGATTCCAGACCCTGAGATCCTGACCTGAGCCGAGCCGAGGGCAGAGGCTTAACCCACTGAGCCACCCAGGCACCCCGAATGTTGTCTTTTTAATAAACCTGTGCAAATCTCATCTCAGTAGCAACTGCTTTGGAGGCAAAAAAACAGCAAAACTGAAGGCTTCTTCGTCATGAGCTACATCCTGGAAATTTAAACTAAGTATGGGTCAAATTCTTCTCTAAGTATAATTTTGAACAAAAGAGCTCCAGGGAGTCTCTACTTTTGGAATTAATACCATTTGGAAAAGAACAATGGACCAAGCAGTAATGCTCAGGACCGAGTTTACATCTTAGTCAAAATAGGCTTAGCAAATTTGAATGTGGCAAAGTCACCAGGTAAAACATTCCATAATGAGATTCTGTAACGTTAAAATAGCCCAAATGTGATTATTTTGTGAAGTGACAGAATAATCAGATTTAAGAAAAAGAATTGTAACATTCCTATACTAAGTGAATATTCAAAAACCCAGGGGAGTTGGGGGGACAAACCAAAAGATTGTGTCTCCAGTTTCTCACAAGACAGTTTGACTGAAAAATCAAAATTTGGGTCCAGTTCTCATGATTTTTACAACAGTGATTTCACTTGCATGCACTTCACTTCTTCTCCATCCTTTAGAGTAAGACGACCTCTGATTGCATGAGGACTGTGTGATAGAATAAGAAAAGCCCAGCCGTGTGAGATCCATGTTCCAGTGGTAATTCTGGTGTGCAGTAGTAGGAAGAGACAGTGGCACATTGTTCTGTGTAAATAATATGTATGTTTCGGTATTTTTCTTCTACAATGTTTTATTTATTTGTGAATGGATGAAAGTGCTTCATAACCTTTAAAGTGTGTTAAACTTCTAAGATAATATGAGTGTATGAAATATTTACGTCCTTTACACAAAGCCTAGGGTTAAGACAGTGAGAGTTTCCTCTGATTGTCAAAGAGGATGAATGGAATTTAGAAGTCCTCATTCTGTAGATTCCACACCTTGCCTTAAGGCTCAGCCTCAGCCTTCTGGTTCATTTCTTGAAGAAGAAATATTTATTTCCTTGTTAAATAGTGGGGAAGCAATATACAGGAAAGGTAGCTGCAAAACAACAGAAGTCTTTATGAGACCAAACTTTGATGAACTCGCAAGTAATATCATGGAATCTTCATATATGTTAAGAGATTACTGTGTGCATAGTGGAATATTCGATTTTATTTCATATGGGAAGGGATTAGCAAGTGATGTGGTAGCAGGATTTCCCTGAATGGGGCATTGGTCCAGACTTAAAGCTGTGCTTCACTGAAGTAGTTTCCCAAAGTGTAGAAGACAGTGATACAGTGGCCAAAGAATGACAGTGTAAATTGATGTGTTGATTTCTCAAGGTTCCCTCCAGTGTTAATGCCCCAAGATTCTTTCTATAGTCTACAAAATATGCAAAATATAGAAATGAAAGAGTTTATACCCTAAGGTTATCTCCGTGTTTAAAAGTACAAATCACAGATAGCAAGAGACTTTGGGGAATGGATGAAATAGAGAGAGAAGGATGAAAGAACGGGTAAGAACAAAGAAGCAGAGATAACAGTAAGAAGAAAGAAGTAGAAGTAAAGAAAACCATGGCAAGTGTAATCAAAAGGGAAAATGCTAAATATTTAAATGACAAAAGTGAGGAGAGTCTAAAACAGAAAATAAACACTTTAACATGCTTGTCTAAATATCCGAAAACCATAAAGGAGGTATGGAGGGGTGATATGTTCTTACCATCAGTAGCTTCCTTAATTGTCTTTTCCTCTGTAAATTCTTTAAAGAACAATGATTTATTCTACATGTGTACCTATGCCTATATCTACACCTACATATCAGCATCATTTTTTTTTCCAATCTCTATAGCATTAACCTATTTACCTGATAGGCTCAAGTCTTTATCCCAAACCAAGTACATACTCATTCTAGAGCTTGAAGCGCTAGTAGGGATCATTGGACTCCTTTCATTTGAATCCTTTCACTTTTCAAATGTGCAAACAGGGACACAGGTAACTCGAGTTTATTCAAGAATCCACATATTAGCGGAGAAAGGAATCTGACAAGAATCAAACACTTCAATCCTCTGCCTATACCTCCTATCTCTTTGTGAGTGCAGTTTTAATACAATTGTTTTCCTTATTAGAAAATTGATGCTAGTAATTGTTTTACAGAATACTAAGTACCTGACTTAGACCCTAGACTGAGAGAAAAAAAAAAAAAAAAACCAAATATTCTAAAAGTAAAACCAGGGGCGCTTGGGTGGCTCAGTCAGTTAAGCATCTGCCTTTGGCTCAGGTCATGATCCCGGGGTCCTGGAATCAAGCCTCATGTGGGGCTCCTTGCTCAGCAGGGAACCTGCTTCTCCCTCTGCCTCTGCAGCTCCCCCTGCTTGTGCTTGCTCTCTCTCTCTCTCAAATAAATAAATAATATTTAAAAAAAATAAAAGTAACACCAAAAAGAGAGAGAAATATAAAGATCATATATATATTTGTCACATAAGCAAATAGCAGAAAATATGGCAAAATGATACAAATCTTGAGTCTCAGTCCAATTTAAAGACGGTGTGAAGGTTTCTGCTTTTTGGATTCTATCAAATCTCATTTTGCTGTCCTCTCTGGACAATATGTGGTATAAAACTATTATTGAAAGTCATAACCATCCAGGACATAACCTTCAAATCATCACAAGAGAACCTCCCTGATGGGGCCAAAGAAGGGGTCTGGGGTGCTGTTTGACTTCAGGCACCGTACTCATTGTTCAGGAGTGCTTAATAAATATGGTTTCATGGTGATTTATGTTCTAGAAAGTTAAGCAAAAAAGAAATTTGGAAGTTTTGAAATAAAAGCATATGACAATATAAAGAAAACAGTACACATTTATTTTGTAAAAAAGGCACATGTAATCTGTCTTCCAAAGTACATGCAATGACTTCTAATACTTAAAAAGAAACATTTAGCAGTAGCAGAATAAGAAAAAGGGGGTAAATGAAAATTCAAACTGCGAGAGTAAGTTAAATAGATTTGCAAAGCCTTAGTGATTCTTACAAACTATGGATAGTATTGCTTTAAATGTAGCATATGTGTTTTGCAAAGTATTTAGGGTTTAAACCACAAAGAGCCCAAAGTTATATGGGGTCTATTATGGCCTCCAATGTTAGACTTTTATCTATGAACTCACTTGTATGTGTTCTCCATGAACTCAGGGGTAAATTGAGTCTCTGCCTAACCAGTCAACTTCATGTCTAACCCATACCAGCTGCTCAAGAAAAGGGTCTTTTCCATTTTTAAAACGTTGGTGTCAGGTAAAATATTCAGAGTGAAAGTCATTCTTTTCAAGTATTGATGAGCTTCGTTGAATGTATACCATCTCAAAACCATCACAATAATCAAAATTTGGATCACTTCCATCACCTCCCAAAATGTCCTTCTGTCCTGGTAGTCTAGTCCCCCACCACTCATCCTCAGCCCGGGGCAGGCACTAATTTGCTTTTGTCCCTATTGTATTTCCTCTTAACAAAATGTCAGATAAATAGAACCTCACAATATGTACTCTTTTGTGTCTGATTTCCTCTACTAAGCATAACGCTCTTCAGATTCAGCCATGGTATTGTGTCTATCAGTAGTTGTTTTTGTTTGTGTTTGTTGCTCATGTTGCTGGGAAGTATTCCATTGTATAGTTATGCCACAATTTATTTATCCATTCACCAGTTGATAAGCATTTTAAGTTTTTCCCAGTTTGAGGATATTAGACAGAAAGCTCTTATGAACAATCATGTACAGGTTTGTGTAGACCTTTATGATTTTTAATGCAAGAAAGTGGAGCTTAGAAATTACTGCATAGGAAAGCCTTGGTGACTCAGTCGGTTAAGCATCCAACTCTATTTCAGCTCAGGTCTTGATCTCAGGGTCATGAGTTCAAGCCACACATTGGGCTCCATGCTGAGCATGGAGCCTACTTACAAAAATTAATTACAGAAAAATACTGGAGAGAAACCAAAAGACCATCCTTATCTCTGTGTGGGGCCTGGCATGTCAGCATTGTAGTCATAGGACATCGTTCCAGAATAGTTTTATTGTATTCTTTGCTTAATCATGTGGTAGGGGTTATTGGGAATATGGGAAAGTAAAGAGAAGAGAATGACTGGGGAAGTGACTTGAATTTTTTAGCTGGCTACTGTATTGTCTGTAGCTTTTTCATCTAATAATTGTATAATCAATAATATTAGCAGCAGTATAAATAGGAATAGGAAAAATGGCTAATACAACATGATGCTTTCTATGCACCAAGAATGATTCTAAGAGTGTGACTTTTTTAAATCACTTGATTCTCTTAACAAATTATAGTAATAAGTTAGTATTGTTATTAACAGTTTATAGAACCAAGACCAGAAAATATGAGTGGACCAAGTTCACGTAGCTAGTCAGTGATGGAGTGACATTCAGAAAGGAAGATTAACTCCAGAATTCATGTTCTTAAACCCTATCCAATACTACTTTAATACAATAGCTGTCTTATTCATAAGTTAGTCTTCTTAAGTGAGTACTATTTGTGAGAGACACTCTCATTTCTCACCATTAGTCAGAACATAGTAAACAGAACATAGCCAAGATCTGATGATCGATACTAACTCCATCCTATTGCCTATAAGTATCCTCAAGGGAGTTCTATTACATTTCTTAGACATGGCTACATGCAAATAATAAGCTATAACTCTTTCTTTATAGATATTGAGAGAAGTTTCTCTAAGTGAAATTCAAAATTAAAGTTTTCTAGTCTTCTGAATAAAAACATGCCACACTATATCCTTTTGGTTATATTCATAAAGTGTCCATATAACATAAAATCAAGAGATCAGTTACAATGAGAAAAATGATCTTGTATTTAATATTGAAAGATCACTCCATACTTCTTTCCCATTTACTTGAAAAAATGTGGTTGGGACAGTATTTTGGAGCTCAAGCTAAGGACTTAAAGGTGCTTAAACTTAAAGAAAAATTAGAAGCAATAAGATTATCAAAATTATTTCATTAGCCATAAAAGGTTAATATGCAATTTAAAAATGAGGAGTCTGGCTTTAAATGATTTGGGCGTTTCAATATAATGACAAATGATTCAAACTTATGGTTTTTTCCTTTACACAATTCACATTATCTCATCATTTAATTTTAAGTACAGAAGGGTACTTGCTACTTCTTTGTGGGTGAAATGATTTCCCTAATATGTTTGCAATGACTTTTCCCACTGTTTATCTGTTTATTATCTATTTTAACAGATGAGTTTGACGAGGTAAAAATTAGAGCATGACATTACCTGAAATCAATCCTATTATGGATTGAGTGTTTCCCCTAAAAAGATCTGTGGAAGTTCTACCCCTGGAAACTGTGATTGTGACCCTATTTGCAAAAAGAGCTTTACAGACGTCATCGAGTTAGGATGAGGTCATTAGGGTGAGCTCTGATGTCATATGACCTTGTCCTTATAAGAAGAGAGCAATCTGGGTGCAGACACAGAAAACAGTGACCACCAGCTGAAGACTCAGACATGGAAGGAAAACGGTCACGTAAAGACAGAGATGAGGATGGAAGTTGAGTTCTCCCAAACCAGGGAGCATCTGGGGCCACCAGAAGCCGGAAAAGGCAAGGAAGAATCCTCCCCTAGAGGCTTCAGAGGAAGCACAATGCTGCCAACACCTTGATTTTGAATATCTAGCCCCAAGAACTGTAAGATAGTACATCTGTGTTGTTTTAAGCCACTCAGTATGTGGTGCTTTGTTATGACAGCCTTAGGAAACTGACACACTGACAAATAACAAGATTGATGTCAAACATTTTAAAGAAACATTCTGAAATCTCTGGCTGCTTCATATTTGAGATCAAATTAGTGATCATCAACATAGATCAACAGAGTAACAGTCTGGTAAATTCAGCTCTGTTGTTATTAATTAGGCAGCCACACAGCAGGGTGTCAAATAGGAATCCCATCCTTTTGAAGGACAGGCAAGTATTTTGATTTCTGGACCTCTCGCTGGATTCACATTAAGGTCCTTGATTTTATATGCAAGCTTTTTCCAATTTTCTATAACATGAATTCTCTTGTTTGTCTGATATATGCTGAGATCAGTTGCTCATTCCAAGGTTATGCACCACTCCGTTATGTCAAATGAAGGTGGAATTGGAGTTCTGCACAAAAGCAAATCGTGTACTAATGAACAAAGAAGTCAAAGAGGTCGTAAGAGAAAGAAAGTTTCCCTTAAGATCTTTACTTCGCTCTTTTTTAATGACAGATTTGAGGAAGACTGTGATGTCCTGAGTGTTGTCCAGAACCTGATGGAAGAAGAAAAGGTGAATATCAGAATGATACACCGAGGCTCCTGTGCCTGTACTCAAATCATTTTTGGCAGCATTGCTGAATATTTCAAATATTCCATTCAGCAATCACAATACATGGAAAGATCGGTCATTGTATTCATGTTAAATATTCTATGGCTTATTAACTTGGCGTAACTTAGCCCCACTTTTCCTTTAGCCCGAACTTAGAATCCCAATAGAAATATCACCTTCACATGCTAACAATCGATAGCAGGTTTTCAATATACTCAAGTAATAAACTTGAATAGAACATCATCAGATTGGCTAATTCAGGGAGACTATTCCCCTTGCAGATGAGCTACGTTCGATTTGTTACCTGCCAAGTGTGGCAGCTCAGTACTCGCCCATTATTCAAGGATCAAGGGGAACGTGTGCTAAATGAGCCTGGCTGTCAACTTGTTCTCTCTTTGCAACATCATCAACCCTTCCTGGGATGAACCCTCCCCACCCAAGTCCACACACACATTTTTCTTCTATCTGCTCTCACAGCGGGTTGACGTTACGAGAGACCCAATTCCACCCCCACCCCCCACCCCATATTGATTTACACTGTTTCTCTAGACATCAATCTCGTGAAAATCTCCCCTTCCGACTGTTCATCTTCAGTTCAGGCATGGACATTTTCTTATTTGTTATTTTTACAAAAAGAGAAACATTTAAAGGATCAGGAGGAAAAAAAATATGGGAAAACGTCTATTTGAAAGTGTTAAACACAGCTTCAACATGGATCTTTTTTAAGTGGATAGAGCCAACAAATAGCATGATTGGGTTTTTCTATTCAATTCCTTCACATAACTTTCCATAGCTGAATAGAAGCTCTGCATGGAGAATAGATGGCGTGGTAGAGATGAAACCAGAGCTGACAAACGAGAACTAGAGCTACAAGAATCATTAGGTCTGTCATTTTGTTCTCTGTACACAGTGCTCTGCAAAGATATTATAGCATGGGCACCCACTGACTTGAGATTTCTGTAACACCTGGACTCAGAGCTATAAGAAAGGGGTAGTAATGACAGTTCCGTGATTATTCCCTTTCTGGTCAATTTCAATCAGTTCCTTAATGTGACTTTAATGATGTTTTTTAGCGTTCATTCCTTTTTATTTTTTTAATGCTATACCAATAGCGTTTCCATTCAACCACTGTGATTTTTTCATTAGGATGATTATAATGGAAGATGACTCTCAGTGGAAATGTGTGAGACACTCTTGTTATCCATGCACCATTGTTACTACACACTAATTGCTCCAGTCTGTCATGTGAATGAGTATTTAAGGAGATTGTAATCCCTGAACCACCACATTCATTGTAATTCTGTATGCTAAAAATCCTTACGACATTAGAATGATAAAATCGGTAGCATTGCACACATGCCCCCATCTTCTAAAATTTAAACATACTTACAGCGGTCAGATGCATTTTCATTTGTAAGTTATTTGTTTCTCAAATAAATTGATGTGTGCTAAGTTATAGTTTGGAATAAAGTTTACAGTTAAACTTGCATGAATACAGTCTAAGAGAGGACTGAATCCCTCCGCTAATTTCTGGTTCTCATTTGCAAGCCATGCTTCAATTAAGTTCCTAGTAAGGGTAGGCGGTTATGAATAATGTCCAACTATCACAGCTCCTTGCTCCTATGAGAAAGATGTCAAAATGCACTGAACCCATCAAGGCAGGGATTTAGGTCATTAACTCAACTATAGGTTTGAAAGCATTTTGAAAACTGGGTCACTTCGTCAAAGGTACAAACATGACATGACAGAGCCTGTTGCTAAAACTGAAGTGTACAATTACAAGTCACATCAAAAGTAATCAGTGCAGTTCATTATACAATCTGTTGTTTGGGGCAACTACAGCAAAGTTCAAAGTAAGTATACACTTGTCTCTATCTAAGGATGATAAAAAGGTTAGAATGAGAAGATGGCAACATTATCAAAGAGTTGTAAATATATGACATACTGAGCTGGCATTTTTAAAAGTTTCTCTTTCAGCATAGAACTTCTATCACCATAGCGATGGAGTCTACAAAGACTGTATTAATTAGATGCAAATGGCTGCGAGGGAAATAGAACCTTTTAGTTTTTGAGAACCAGAGCTTAAACCTGATATATTGTAGAATATGCTATGGAAACCACATTGTCAGTTGAGCATAGTGAATTTGATATACTGTCTCACAAGGAAAGGTCATTTGAGTTGGGATGATTGCAGTTGTTTTGAAGTAGGTGTGAAACTACCAGTACTGAATAAAGTTAAGTGATGATAGCACTGTAAGTATTAAAACACCCAAATGCCATAAAAGGATAAATACAAAAATGACAGAAAATGTGCATATGGAAGCAGAGTAGAGTTCCAAGAGCCCATCAGCAATTAACGACGGATGAGTTGTGAAGGCAATCATATGAAATAGTTCTGTCATAATCTTATAGGAAAGTTTAAGCAACAATTTTTAACTTTTAGGCCAACTTTAGGCAAGTTACACATTTTTGAATATGTTAAAATCTATCGTTTTGAGGTTAGTTTGCATGGAAAGAACTCAAATTCATGCTGAGCTTGGTGGAAAATTGAAGAGAGGCAGATCAAGAAGATTCCCACAACTCAATTCTTCCTGGTTTTGGCAGCTTAATAGCAACAGCAGGTTCAAGTTAGTTTACAGACACAAAGACCCATGGATGCTCTTCCAAACAAGTTCTAGCCTTCTGGAGTATGGAGAGCTTGCTTTCCTACATTGTCATACAGGAAACTCTGCAGCACCCACTTCCACATAGAAAACTTTGGAGTAGGGGCACCCGGGGGGCTCAGTCGATTAAGTGTCTGACTCTAGATCTCAGCTCTTAAGGTCATGAGCTTAGGGTCATGAGTTCAAGCCCCACATTGGGCTCCACACTGGGCATATAGCCTACTTTAAAAAAAAAAAAAGAGGAAAAAAGAAAACTTTGGAGTAAGACCTCTTTGCCAATGACCACAGATACACAAGGTTAGGCCTGGGTCTGAGTAGGCTGTGTGAATTAAAGAGACCTCAAGGAACTGTGTGCACTTTGCTACACCCCCGCTTATAAGCTTCAGTACCTCAGCATAAGTGTTGACAAATTTAAATGAACACTGCTTAATTACCTTTGGGTCTTATTGTTTAAAGCTGGATCAAAATGGCAACTGCAGCGAATTCTCACAATAATGCCATTGCTGTTTTTGTTTTTGATGTTCTTTGTTCTCTAGGGTTCCTAACCCTAAAGAATAGTAGTCTCAAGCTGCCTGCAGCAAAAAACCAAAACCAAAACAAAAACAAAACTGCAATGGAAGAGAATGAAGAGGACAAGAGAGGTTTTTGCAATTCCTAGATGCAATTTTCTTCTGAAATAAGCTTCTCCTTTGCACCCTGTGTATAATTTCAGCCAAAGAGGATCTACGAAAAGTTGAGATGTTCAAAAATGCTTGATATAAGTCTTGAAGATGAGTAGAAAATGCTCAAGTCGTATATTAGGTATGTGTACATTGGGAACTCGTGGGGCCAGAGAAGAATCTAGCAGTGGTCCTGGGATGGAGGGGAAGTTTGGTACCAGAATGCAGGGAGGAGGAAGTGTAAGAGTCCCCACAGGGGACAGCCACATTCAGGGAACTGAAGATAACACAGTGCGATTTAAGCACTAGGAGACTGGGTATATGAAATAGGTGAAAAAAATGGGGGGAAGGGTGCTTCCTTTGTACCAAACACCATTCCTAGCATTTGTACCTATTATCTTAGGTATCGATGTAATCCCCATAGCAACACTGTAAGACATGGACTATTATGGTCTCTGCGTTACCTACTATAAAACTGAGGCACAAAGACATGCAGCTTCATGAGTAGAAGGGTCTCAAACCCTGACAGTGGGGTTGCAGTACATGATCGTTATCTCTGTGCTCTAGTGGTCTTCCAATGAGCTTGTGTAGGTAGACCTCTCTATCAAGAAACCTCTTGCCAGCTCTGTGAAAACCTGGGGGAAGACATCAAAGGATGTCTCAAAACTACTGTTGAAATTGCAAGAAATTTGTTTCAGATCATTTTGAATCTAAGTAGTAGGGAGAATAAATTCAAACAATGAAGAGGTCTCAAAGCGAAGAACCTAGTCAAGTAGCTATTTCAACCATCAGGCAACGGCTGATGGGTAGGTTACTACAATGTCGGTGGGAATGGAGAGGAAGGGATGATTTAAGAGATATTCAGGGAACACAATTGCTATGACTTAGTAACTAAATAGTTGAAGGCTTTTCGTTTGTTTGCTTTAATTTAATATCTGGACCACCTCTATTCTTGTTAGTTATCTCATTTCTTAATGTTAATTCAACGTTTAAAGAATCCAAACCTAGATGTTGTCCTTCAAGCCATTCAGACACCTCCTTTTTTTTTTTTTTTTTTTTTTTTTTTTTTTTTTCCTATTCCTTCCAACTTCAGCCTGAAGCCAAGATTGGGAGATAAGAACAGGGAGAGTCCCCATTGTTGGTATCTTCAACCTCACACACAACGTGTGTTTCTTGAGACTAAGTCTTGTTTGGTCAAGCCCAGCCCTTTCCTGATGCCACCACTGGGACGGCCTCTAGTGCCTCAATTCAACCATCATGGTGTGAATTTGTACCTTAGAGACCTTTTCTGACTGATAGGACACCATTTCTGATCTTGAAAGGTAAAAAGGCTCACTGCAGGAATTAAAATGTTTCTACCTTTTCCCTACAAAGCACTGTTACTAGAAAATTAAATACTGGGTTCCCTTTAAAGTCTCCAAAATTACCTTTGACAACATCCTAGTGAACCCCCAGATGGATAGCTGTCCTTCTCAATCAACCATGTTCTCAAACCCTCCCCAAAAGGCAAAGGAAAGGCCTATTTGATTGCAGGACTGGCCCTATAAAAGTTTCGTGGTGTGTACCCAGTGCCATGATAAGCAATGATAGGTATCTTGGAAGTACACCTCAGGGCTAGCTTCCCCAAATACAGCTGTTAATAGCACCCTTTCTCTCGATTAAATATGTGAAGAATCATGGCACGTTGTAGTTCACACATCACAGTTTTCGAAGGACAGCACATGAAATCTGTGGAACAAAGCTCCATTGAAAAGAAGTAACAAAATTCTCTTTTCCACATCCCACAGATTGTTTTCAAATTACCCTTGTCAGAGCACTTCTTTCTAAATTATGCTTACTTGTCATTGTTATGTATTTCCCGCCATTCCTGGGATAGTCAGTATTTCCAAAATGTTTAGCAAATGGGGAAAAAAATTAGAAAATGAATCCATTACTCTTTTTTATCTGAAACTACTTGCGATGATTGCCGCGTATATTTATTTTTGCTTTTGCAGAAAAGAGTGGAGGGCAACTTAAAAATAGGCTCAGATCATTTCAAGAGAAACAAAAAAGTAATAAGGAAGGAAATTTGTGGGTAAATTGGCAAGATGGAGAAGGAATGAGTTTAGAATGTATAGAGTTTGCTGTAAAGATCTGAAAACTTAAATAGAAATTATTCCCAAATTAGATTTTATTTACTAGTAATCAGCACATGGACAGAAATATTTATTATAGTTTTCAAAGGGGTCAAACTATAACAACCAGGATGTTGAAACTAACAAAGTTTTCACATGGTTAAATACAGAAAGGACACTGAATAGAATGAACAAAACTCTTATTATAATTAAGGCGGTAAATTTCACAGAGATGTGTCTTTTGATATTTTTCAATGCAGGGTGAAATGGAAAGGCATTGCAAGTAATTTCATGGGGAAACAATTTAAAATATTCTAAGTTTGCATGCCTTGAGAGTTCTAAACTTAGGTAGTGGATTTTTAGATTACCTAGTGACATATTTGGACTGACCTTCCTTCAGGTATATTCCTGTAAGTACGTTTCTGAGAGAAAAAGAGAGGAAAAGTAGGAAGGAACTGTGAGTTCAAGAAGGGGCAGAAAACACAAATACATTATCTGTTTGTTTGTTTAAGCTCTGGGGTAAAAGAAGGGAAGGAGGGAAATGTAAAAAGGAAGTGAAATTTGTTAAAAAGTTGAATTATTCGAAGCCCTAAAAGAAAGTTTAACCAAGAAAAGATGTGCATCAGCTTTTAATAAGCTGCTCTCTTAGACCATTTAAATTAACAGCCATAACATTTACAGAACTTTTTTTTAATTGCAGAAAGTTGTGTTTATTCAGAAATACAAGACAGCAGTCATGGTGTGAAAGACACCTTCTCCTGTCGACTCCTCAACCCCTCTCCTCCATCCAGCCTGCCTCGTTTTTTTGCACATATCACGTGACCAGATCTTCTGCAGTTAGGAAATATTACTACCTTTCCATCATGTTTTGTTTAAAGACAAACATCAATTAGTGAGACGATCATTTTAAATAAAAATTACCTTTACATAATTCTTTATTAAATTTTCAAACATTTCCCTCACTCAGGGGATTATATAATGTGGCTTATCTGTAAGTTTCCCTGCAATGATTAATATTCAGGAAAAAGTTCAAACTTAGTTAAAAATCAGTTAAAATTAAATAACTGCTTAGTGGAAACAATTCATTTAATGAAGGATATTTTTTAAACCCCTGCAGCATGAACTGTCCTTTGGGGGATAAGTAAAGCTTCCTAGAACTTCTAATGTTCATTCCATAGGTGTTTGTGGAAGTTATCAAATATTCAAAGTGCAAACATACACATCTTTGCTCTATCAATATTTATAGCCTGAAAACACATTATTGTTGCAAATATGTCAGGACAATGAAAAATATCCATTTACAATGGGAATATATAACAAAGGGCAGCTGAACAATATAATTTATTTCTATCATTTATTGAATGGCTCATAAGTAATAAGAATAAAGCTACGACTAAGTTATGAAGGTCATTTCCTCTCATGTATGAAAAAACATAAATTGTTTATATCATTATCTGCTGTAAAACATCCTATCCATCAAGGATCCTGAAAATTAGGAGCCTGATATGTGGACTCTATTCTGTGTAAGTGCCCCAAATTCGCTTTCAGTCAGCCATGGTCATGTGCAGAGAATGCAGGCATGGTTCGGACTAAGTGTTTGTGCTTTTCTTAATTTGAATTTGTGTTAATGTCATCTGAACCTGCCACAGAGGAGTCGATCTCCATCTGCTTGGAAACAGATTGGAACCTAGGAGCTATCGTTAGGAGAGATAATAAATAATAATAGCTTGCATTTCTATTGGTGATCATTTTAAAGTGTACTTTAGAAGGATCATTTTCAGAATACTTTAGAATGCTCCTTTTTAAGACTCCCACAGGGTGCCTGGGTGGCCCCGTCGGTTAAGCGTCTGCCTTTGGCTCCAATCATGATCGCAGGGTCCTGGGATGGAGTCTCACATCGGGCTTCCCGCTCAGCGGGGAGTCTGTTTCTCCCTCTCTCCCTCTGCCCCTGCTTGTGCTCTCTCTCTCTCTGAAATAAATAAAAAATCTTTAAAAAATAAATAAATAAAAGACTCTCACATAAGCACTACTATCCCATTTTAACACGGGAGCAAACATGAGTTCAGAATGAAACTTTTGATGAAAGCCCCACAGCCAGTAAGTATCTATCCAGGAGGGCAAGAATCTAGATTCCTAGATTCACCCACTTTCCCTTACATCATGCTTCCTTTTCAGTCCTAATACAAGTCATTAACACTTGTTGGGTGTTGTAACCAGCTTGCATGGGCTGTTCCATTTAATCTTTTCAACTATCCTTAAAAGTAGGTCATTAACCTATATTACATATTAGTGGACAGAAGTTTGGGGAAGCTCACAAACTCAAGGTGGCAAAGATGGGATTTGTAACTGGATATCCTTTAATCTAGAGCCTGTAGTTTTGAATGATGCACTGCAGAGTGAGCAACATCGTTACCTAGGCCTGGGTTTCTCCACTGTTCATGGCTGCACAGCACCTCCATGGAGTGCCCTGCAGATTCTTTCTTTCTTCTTTTTTCTTTGTGAGAATGAGAGAGCAGGAGTACATGCGTGGGAGTGGCAGGGAGGGGACAGAGGGAGAGGGAGAGAGAAACTACCAAGCAGCCTTCACAGCCAGCCTGGAGCCTGACTCCACGCTCAATCTCATGACCCTGAGATCATGACCTGAGCCTAAACCAAGAGCCAGACACTTAACCAACTGAGCCACCCCTGCACCCCATGTGCAGATTCTTACTCGGTAAGGAATACCGGGTGGCTCCACAAACTGCCTTGGTCTCATTCTCACAGGTGATGCCAATGATCTCTGTCACTTAATCTCTATCAGCCGATGGGTTTATACACATAACTTACTCAGAGATGCTTTTCCTCTTAATTCATTTTTGAGCTGCCTTTCTTTCCTCTCTTCCTTTCTCTGTCCCTTTCCTCTTTTACATCAACACCTTTTTCTTGAGTAAAAGTTGCTCGTTGTGATCAATGATATTCAGGGACTAAATCATTGCTTCCATATTTGATTTTTATAGATGGTGTATTCTCTCATAACGTTTGTGTGGAGAAGGTCCCCTAAAAATGCCCACATCCTAATCCCTATGACCTACAGTTATGTCAAGTGACATAATCCAGGGGAACCGAGGTGGCAAATGGAATGAAGAATGCTCATCAGCTGACTCTGAGGGGAGGTGAATATCCTGGCTTGAAGGTTAGCTAAGCTGCTCTACGGTATTGTTGCCTCGACATCCATTTTATTTGGCCAAAGAGCCTATGGAGGCCTCACCTTGACATTAGCTCCTCATGCAAGCATTTACCCACGATAACAGCCCCCAGAGTTACCAAAAAATGTCAGTTCCTGATATGACTTCCCAGCAGCATTGGTAATCAAAAATCATCCCTCCTGGGGCGCCTGGGTGGCTCAGCGGGTTAAGGCCTCTGCCTTCGGCTCAGGTCATATCTCAGGATCCTGGGATCGAGCCCCGTGTCGGGCTCCCTGCTCAGCGGGGAGCCTACTTCCTCCTCTCTCTCTCTCTCTCTGCCTGCCTCTCTGCCTACTTGTGATCTCTGTCTCTCTGTCAAATAAATAAAATCTTTAAAAAAAAAAAAAGAATCATCCCTCCCCTGTGGAGGCTTCCCCTTGTGTGCTGCTTAGTAAGACCCCCAGGGAGCTATCAACACTGCTCTTTTTGGTTTGGATTGACTAATCCAGCCTATGCCCGGGGAACACCAAAGCACTCCACCACTGGCCCAAATAAAGGCGTGTGTTCCTGGTCCTGGGGCTCTCTGCACACACACTACCTTCACATCCCTAGGTGGCCCCTCAAGGCGTGCTATGTACCTGCGCCAGGACCTATCAGCAGTAAAGATCTCTGTTTCAATTTCTCTTGTGATTTGCTGTTGAAACTCAACTCACTATATGGAACCCTGCGCTCCACTTAACAAACGTTAATTTGATAGCTATGACACTAAGATTCCCCAGGTGAGTCCAGTGTAATCACAAAGGGTCATATGGGTGGAAGATAGAGGCGAGAAAGAGAACAGTGTGAGAAGACTATGACTTCCTATTGGCTTTGCAGATGGCAGAAGAGGGAAGGAAGAGACTTCTAGAAGCTAGAAAAGGCAAAGCAATAACTCTTCCCAAGAGCCATCACAAAGACCGCAGCCATGACAGCACGTTGCTTAGCCCAGGGAGATCCATTTCAGCCTTCTGACCCCCAAAAAGTAAAATGATAATTTTGTACCATTTAATTTTTTAATTTTGTACCATTACCTTTGTGTAATTTGTTACAATATCAATAGGAAACTAATACACCAAGATATTTCACTGTGTGAAGTTGACCTTTGTGAGAGCTGCACTGTTCAAAGTTTGCCCTCTGGTCTTGTACACCTCAGGTGTATATACATTTTCAGGTAGAAAAGAGAGGATAAAAAAGTTTACGAAGATGCCCTTATCTAATTATAAAATTTCTATTTTCTTAAAATGAGAATTATCACTGGCAGGTGGGCAACATGCTTTGATTTCTATTTTCTCATAATATGAGCAAAACAACATAAAATACAATATATTTAAAAGCAGTGGGATGTATGAGAATGTTCTCTCACTGGAGAAAACTGTAGGGAAGGAATCAGAAGAGTGGCAGAAACCTAGAATAGCATTGCGAGTCAATGGGCTCATGAGACTAGTCTACCATAGGTGTCCCAACACTGCGTTGATTTAGCTATGTCTCTGTACAAACAGTGCTTGGAGAGTTACTGCCTTTCTCTGCCTCTTGTGCTCCCTTTCCTGGTATCCAGGAGGAATTCATGCTCACCCTTCTCTGCAGACTTTGAACCAACAAGGTAAAATGCATACACATGCATACGATAGGGCTTCTACGAAGTTTTGTACATATAGGACATTCCGGATTTGGACCTGGGCAGGGTCTATGCAGCACTGCTGGATTTCCTTTGCTTCTGCTCTATGCAGATGAGTATATGAGAAGATTCACCTCCCTTCTACTCCATCCACACCTCTTTTCTTCCCTCCTTCCTCCTTTCTCACTCTGATAGACCTTGCATAGTGTAGCCCTGAATGGAGGTTTTTTCAGACTCAGTAAAAAGCTTTTTATAAATTGGCATAAATGCCTTTTTGTTAATTGTAATAACAGTTCATTGATAAAAGCTTTATTTTCCTGTGTGCATTTATACACCATGTCTTGGAAAGCCCTAGAAGGAAATTACAGTATGAAATTTTGACACTGAATTTTGGCACGTGGTCTCAATAACATCCTAATAGTGTGAAAGCTCAACCTAAATCATAAAATTATGGAGCTCTGTATAGGCAGTGGCACTTACAATATTTTAAATATGTTTTGTTTATCGTAATGGATCATATGCCAGCAGATATATTAACAATGATTTTGTGGTGGGAGGAATCACATAAAAGACACACAAGGTAAAAACTGATAGTTATATGGACCATTTTACTTCTGGGTTATTTCTAAATATATACAAGCTACACTGTAACTGCCTCTTAATACTTCCTGTCTGTAAGAATGGTCTTGTCCTATCCTAAAGTTCAACATCTAAGATTAAATTGACCCCCCTCATGGGTTTCAGTCTTGTGTTCAAGCTAACACCACTATGTGTATCAACCACCAAACTTCCAAGTTCAAAGTCATTTTTCCAAGGCAACCCCCAGCCTTGCCCTCCTCTGCCTTAAACTTGCATCAGAACTAATGCCTTTGTATTTTAGGCTAAGTTCTTGAAGACTGAATAAAAGGTAGTGAGTGAGGTTAAGTCTTTTGACACAAATGTAGGTTAAAATATTCCCACCAGATTGGAAGTACAGAAATGCAGAAGGTCCAGTATGGATGGAATAAAATTTAGCCCGAAACTTCCAGCAGAGGTGGTAGAGGAGAAATAATAGAGAAACCAGGAGATGGAAACAGAATTTAATTTACCTATTTAGGTAAAGCATTATAATCTGTGTGTACCACGTGCACAGTCCCTCGTAGACTGGCAAACTGACACAAGTCAGATAAATGCTTTATTGCCATGATAATATAAACTATATAACTTTCATACCATTGTGCTAAGTCTAAAGTCAGGAAGGAAATGTTTTCTAGGGGAAAGTGATGACAATCGGGTGGCATGCGCTGCAGCGAATACTGTATCGGGGGAACCTGCCGTAGGAGAGACCGAAGACAAGCTCTGCCTCAACTTTCTTTTGAGTCTTTTCTCGAGGACTTTTTATGACGTTAGCAATGATTTTTCTCTGGAAAATTGATTACCAGCCCCTTTCATTTTCATGATTAATACTTACAAAAAAAAAAAAAAACCACATTCAAGTATCGGTTAACAATGACAAAACTAACAAGCATTGTGGGATTCTACTGCATTGTATTTTCAGAACCTGTAGAGCACTTTTGATTATGTCTTTATGCTTAATACATTATTGAGATGAACGGTGGGATAGAAATATTTCTGAACATAAACTATCTCTTCTCTCTATATCAAGCTATATTTGTATAGAAGTTAATGAACTCTGATCTCAAAACTTCGATATGAGAATCATTCTATTCGATTAGTTTTATGAATACAACTGACTCAAAATCAAAGGCCACATTATTGTTTGAATGTTTGTGTGCCCCCAAAATTCATAGATTGAATCCAAATCCCCACAGTGGTGGTAATAGGAGACGGGCCTTTGTGAGGGATTAGGTTATGAGGGTAGATCCCCAATAAATGGGATTAGTGCCTTTATAAACAAGGTTCCAGAGAGATCCCTTGGTCCTTCCACTAGACACCAGATCCAATGGAGACATATCTTAGACTTCTCAGCCACCAGAACTCTGAGAAATTAATGTTTATTGTTTAGAAGCCACCTGTTCTATAGTATTTTGTTAGGGCAGCCCCAATGAACTAAAACAACTAGATTCTGACTTCTACATGCCACTGGGGTATAAAGGACCTTGCACAGCTCTGTTTCAGTGATGGGAGTCCTTCAAGTCCTCTTTCATGCCAACTGAGGACAAAGCCCAATGGATGAGACTGGGCATTCTTTTGCTCAATTGGTTGTGAGTGCTCCTTACTTCCATTTGCCTCTAAAGTCTTGCTTTATCCCACCTCCGTGCAGAAGCAGAGCCAGATCCCAGAAGACTTCCCTCTCCCTACTCCATTAAAATCGAATCCCTTTCTTCCTAACTCCTTGACCTCAAAGACCTTCTCCTTCTGCCTTCCTTCTCAGACCCAGCTAGCTTCATTCTCTCAATAGGCTTTGGCTTTTACAAAATAGAGGTCAAACCTTGACTTTGTACTGCACCTGCATTCTGCCCTGCCAAAAAAATTCCTGAAGCAATGAAGCCTAAAAACAACTATAATTTGTAGAATGCTGGAGCAGAAAATACAAAGACCAAAATACAAATTATTTTTTAAATAAATTACCCAGTAAATATTTTAGCTTCATAAAATTTTTGAAGCAAATGTTATCTGGGTGGGCATACATTTATTACCCTAAAAATGGGCATAATTAATAGAATTTTCTAATTTTAAAGCACACCCCAGTCAGTAGTAAGTCCTTCAAGAAATTCAGGAAGTCAATTGGAACATTTTAAGCATATGTTCTCATATGCTCTCTTGTTTAGTGTGACAATATTCTTAACATCATGTGCTCATTTCATGTAAAACACCCTAACACTACAGTAGGCTAAGTCAACCAGAAACTAAATAAAAATACATAAACCCATATTTTATACAACAAAGAAAAACAAGGTTATCAAAGAAGTTATGTTTTCTATAAAATTTAAAAAAAACACATTTTCCTCACCAGAGACTCAGGGGCACTGATGTATTATGTTCTTGAGATTTGAAAGTCTCATTCCGGCTGTGATGAACATTCTTGCATATAACAAGCAATGCCTTAAAAATGAAAATCTATTTTCCTTTTTTTCCCTCCATTTTCATTGCTTTCTCTCAACTACCACTTAAAATTCAAGTCGGGTTTTTTTATTCCTAAGGTCACATTATAAAATAGCACATAAGATGAAAGTAATAGAGTGTAGCCAAAGAGGGGCGTGAAAATGAACACATCAGAAGCCAGGGTCGCTTGCGTGCAGTTTCAGAGGTGTTCATTCTCATTGGATCTTTAAGGTAGGCTGACAGGAACAATCAGTTGCCTCATAGATCACTGACAGAACCTCAGGAAGACAGATGACATCCAGAATAGCAACCCCACGGAAATTAAACAAAGCGCTGCAAGAACAATTAACATCTTTGGCGATAAAAATGCCAAGGAGGAACGTTGCTAATTTTAGGGCACAAAACCAAGCCTAAATGACATCTTCATCTCAGTGGCAGTTAAGCCCACAAAAGAAATACAATGATTCTACAAGTCTAATCGTGTGTTTTCATATCTTTTTACAATGTGTAGTCAATTTCTGATCGGTCTCCGGGAGATAAACTTGCATATCTCAAGAACTCCCATAACGTATGTGGCATGGATCATTTTAACCCTTACCTCACTCCCATGTCAGGAAGACAGTAGATTAGTCAACAGTGGGACTAACTTCCTGAGATGAGTGGAGTCAGGAAGTTCATTCCCACTCTGGAGGGAAATGACTCGGCAGCTGGAGAGTGAAATTTAGAAGCTTTAGAAAGTTCCCTGGGGCAAGGTGCTTTTATATTCTTAAAGCATGGAAAAAAAAAAAGTGGCGTTCAGCAAAATCTTAAATCTATGGAAATGCTTTAATATGATTTAGTGAAAAACTGTATTATCACTGAGATCTCAAAGTTTGTAGCATAGTTGAACTTTGTCTTTCTATTTCATTGGAAACAGTTAAGACATAGAAGATTACATATTTTGAGTATTGAAATTTATATAGGTAGATTCCACTCAATCAGTATTTTAAAATATAGTTATTTTTCAGGGGTTGGAATATTTTTCTTTTATAATGATTTGTGCTATTATTTTCTAATACAACCCCATACTAGAAGGGGAAACAAAGATTCGTGGGGGGGGGTCTAAAATAAGAAAAACCAGGTGAAATGAAAGTTGCCCCCTGGGAAGTTCTTAAAGTCAGACCATCTCATGTGTCACTGATATTGCTTACCCCCAAAAGAAGGAACAAAAAACTCATCAGTCAACCCCATTCCCTGTAATTTAAGAATAATATAATCTTAAAGTGTTTTAGCTAATATGGATTTTTATTACAAAATGTCTGTTTCATCACTAACCATCCCACCTTTTGACTGCAGATTATTGCAAAGTGCAAATTAAGTGTCCTCATATCTACATCTCCAATGAACTACCAATCAGCTTGTAATTAAGCTTTATAAAACTATAACATATTCTATGATTTTCTTACATGGAAATCTTCAAACAATACTTACATGGAAACAATCTTACATGGAAATCTTCAAACAATACTTAACTATATAGCATGAAAATAAAGCATTGTTTAATCACTGGCTTAAATTTGGAAATTCAGCTTGTCTAAATGAAATTCTTTTCCAAATAATTTGTCTAATATTTTTATCATTGTCAATAAGTATTATTTTATAGTTTTTATCACGTAATAAAACTGAAGTGTGAGCTTGTTCACTTGTGTGGCAGATATTCTGAGTTTGCTCACATCAAGAATAAAGTTGCCTAAATTCTTTCAGTAAAGTAGCCCTATCACAAACATAGATAGGCAGTGATCTCATTAAGGAGAAATTTCTTGAACCAAAAATTTGATTTATTTATAAATCTAACCCTGGTATCCTGTAACCTTTTCTTATCAACTATTCTACAATTCAAATCTAAGTAAATTAAAACCTAATCCAGAGAACGTCCTGTCACTGAGAAATATACATGTAAAGATGATGCTTTAAGACCAGAGCTGTCATTTGCTTTACTCACACCATTAAAAGTCTTCATTAATACGTGGTTATTGCTTTGCAGTAAAACACCTTTCCTACCTTGCTACTGAATAAGATAAGTAACGATGTTTTCTAGTTAAAGTTTCCCAATTAATGATTGGACGCTAGTAGATTGCAGATAGGATAAGCATAATCGAATTTATCCAAGTATATGTTTAGAAGGCCATTAAAGGAAGGTGGCCCTAAAAACAAGACAGATATTGACAAATGTGGGCATGGGGAAGGAAGATGGGGTGCAAAATCCTCCCCCGTTGAGAACCACTATCCTAGGCAGATGGAGTCTATGGGGGAAAGAGAAATCAAGGGAGCTTCTAATGACCACGGGGGCAGGGAGAGATGGAGGAAGCAAGGTGCCTTTAGAGTGTGGAAGTTCCAGCAAATAAATGCTAGCTGCCAGATTTTAAACCTTCAGTGACATAAGGTTGCATGAATACTGTAAGCTTGTAATCTCTATGAATTAGAATTTTCAGACCCTGGGGAACAGAGGTCTGCCAGGAAAAGCCAGACCCCTCCAGGCCAGACAGGTAGAGAAAACTGGCTCATGCTGCTGCTTAGGAGAAATGCCTCCCCGGTAGGAGGCGCCTGCCTCAAATTCACCACTAGGCTCCCACTCAAGACCCCTGCCAGATTTGAAGCATCAAGAGGGAGGAGTCCGAAGAGCCAGACTCCAAACTTCAAAGAACCAAATTCAATTCCACACAAGGAGCAAGGACATGCCAATCAAAATTCCAAGAGAGCTGCACCCACAAAACAGGATGAATCAAGCATGGGCTCCATCCGTCTACACTACAACAACAGCTGTCTGACCTGGTTGGACATCAGATTGGATTTAGCTCCAGTCCCTCTTTATGTCTAACACAGCAGAGGAAAACACTGTCAGGCACAAAGGACCCTTCTCTAGTGGTAGAAATGTTCTTCATCTGACCTGAGAGTTGGTTACATGTGAAAGTATAAAATGTTCTCGAGTTTCAGATTTTAATGTACCTTCCTGCATTATGTTATACCTCAACTAAAAAGTATAATGATAATAGCAATTACCGTAATTATGTAATAACTGCCTATAAGTCCATCATCCAAAACAAAGCTTGAGTTTTGAAAATAACATGCATCTATCCACCCCACTCCCTCACCATTCTGGCCCCCTTAACTTCTGCCCAAATTCCATGATCATTATCTCTTTGCTTTTTCTTGTATTTAGTTCCATTGTGTCTATTTGTATTCCTAAATTATATATGTAGGCTAGTTGTAACAAGCTGCTTTTTATTTGAGATGTTTAAATTAGTTTGTCTTTCTTACTGTGTGTCAGTATCTTAAAAGTAATATGCCTCAAGGTCAGTGGTCTGTAACAATTATTCCCAGTTGTCATTTATTTCATTGATAGATTTTGTGTTTGTTCTAAGTAGATTTTTGAGACCAACTTTTTTTTTGGGATTCTCCCCTTCAGGAAAAGTTGGAGTGTCTTTTCTGTCCTCCATGCAAACTATGTTACCTCTAATGGCTATAATCAAATTGTCTTTTATTCCTTGATTTTAATATGATCATATATCAGTCACTTCTTCCATCTCATTAGTTTTATTTTAAACACATTATATATTGTCCCGCTTTTATAAATTGTTCGTTAGGACTATAATGGCATTAGTTGGTTTTCATTTGGCTTTCATTGCTCTGCAATCTTATTTCAACATATTCTTTTGTTTTATCAGTTTGTATTTGAACAAAATGATTTACTGAATACCTATTAAATTCATTTTGTCTGTGAAATAAGTCACAACTGGGGAATCTGCTTCTGTTTCTTGAATTATGCCTTTTTTCCAGATTAGATCTCTCAACTGCATTTTGCATGCTTTGTAGAAGTTGTTTTTTTCTCTCTCTCTTTCTAGTCTCCTGCATTTAGACTTTCCATTTTCATTGAAAGAAGGAGGCCCATTCTTCTGGATATCATTCACATCTTTTCTCAGACCATATTCTTCCAAAGATCAAGCCTCAGTATGACTTCTACTTTTCCCACTTCTCTTTAGCCTGTGGCCATTGGGGTCCCTGAAGTGTCACCACCCCCTGGGGTAAGAGTGCACTTGATTTTTTTCTGCTACGTCCCTGAATGACCACACCTAAGACCCATTCCAGCAAGCCAGGGTTGTGGCTCGGCCCTGTGGAATCTTAGTTCATTTCCCTTTCTAAGTAATGCACTAGAATATGGGAAGCTGTGAGACATGACAAAGCCTGGAAAAATTGCAAGCCTGGTAATAACACAAAGACTGAAGAATGGCCAACCTTGCTTATGACCCTGACAGTGTGAATGCCTTTGCAGCCATTCTTACTGAGACAGAATGTTGCTTTGTAGATGTCTCAATTATCCAGAGTAGTCTACCAGTTACCATAGTGAAAAGGAGAATAAAATAAATAGAATAAATGTCAGCCTTGCTTATGATTTGTAAACAGTGTAATGTTCCCAATGACTACTCCTAGAGCAGAGACGAACTATATGAGGAGCTCTGGTGGCTGTTCTGAATCATTTCAACTTATGTTCTGGTTGTTTGGAGACTGTATTTGGCAAAAGCCTCTTTGATAAGGAGCCAGTGAAGTCAAACTATGGTCCAAGAGGAGTGACTGACCACATACACATTTTGAGCACATGCATCTCCATGAAGAATGCCTACCCCGAGTTTCTTATCTTGAGACTAAGGCTGGATGATAAGGGATAATGGTGAATTGTGCATTTTTCTTCCATAACTGACACATCCAATACATTAGTTTCTCCATTCTTAATTGAGAACAAAGTGTTTGGGGCTCATGTTGATCCTTACATGCATGTGGCTTCTTAAAGACTAGGTTAAGCTGCTTTTGCTTCTCTTAATCCTACGATTTGACTCTGAAGCCCCTTAATACATAAGAAAACCAGGAGAGTATAAGGACACAAAAAAGGATAGCTCATAGCACCAAATGCTTTAAAGACGTTAAATCAGACGAGGAAAAAAATATGTCTTTTGGTTCTTAACAAAAAAAAACAATGATCTTTGCTAAGTTTGTGGGGAGGCTAGATAGCAGAGGGCTATGTGAACAGGAGACGAATGAATAACATCATGTTCAATGTCACAGCCTGCATGGAAAGGAATTTAGAGAAAAATAAAGAGTGGAGGTAATTTAATCTTCCTAAAGATAGAAAAGACGTAAGCATGGTTACATGTTAATGCAGTACAGTCAGGGGAATTCTATGAGAGAATTATTGATCTATGGCAAAAACAAACAACAATAATAATAATTTGAAAAAACCCTAAAGTCCCTCTAGTTGCAAGAAGAGAAGAACGCATCCCTCCCCAATCTAGAGCGATAAAAATCTAGAGCCATCACTAGGATAACCAGTGTGCAGCCAATATTCTTAAGACTAGGAATTTTGTTTTAAGGCCTTCTTAATCACTTAAAAATGCTAAGAATTTCTTATGGATATTAAAAATTTTTCTACTAAGTAAATAAAACTTCGGTGTTCACTGGCATTGAATAAAGACAGAGTAGTGCAGAAGGAATCAGTCAAACAGGAACAAAACAAAGAAAAGAGCATCCTGGCCCATCTTCATTAGCACATCTACAAGTGTACACCAGGTGTTGATTCCTTTTAATTAAAAAAAAGTAACATAGGGACACCTGGGTGGCTCAGTGGGTTAAAGCCTCTGCCTTCAGCTCAGGTCATGATCTCAGGGTCCTGGGATCGAGCCCCGCATCGGGCTCCCTGCTCAGTGGGGAGCCTGCTTCCTCCTCTCTCTCTACCTGCCTCTCTGCCTACTTATGATCGCTCTCTCTCTCTGTCTAGTAAATTTTTTTAAAAAATCTAAAAAAACATATATCGATAAGGGATTTTGTGTTGACGGTTTTATAAATGTTAAGGCGTGTATTGATTCATGAAACTACCACCACAAGCACGATGCAGTGAAGTCCCACCCCACCCCCCAAAACCTCCCTCTTTCTATGCCTTTGTAGTTACAACCTCCACACACCTCTCCCTCCCTGAAACTACTTACCTGTTCTGCTTCAGGATAGGTTTGTCTTTCCAAGCATATCCTTATGCTGTGTAACTTTTTTGAAACTGGCTTATTCACTCAGCGTGACTTGGAGATTCATGCAGATTGTATCTTGCATCAACAGTCGATTCTTTTGTGTGTGTGTGAAGTAACCTCTCATGGCGCAGATGCATCCTAGTTTGTTTCTCCATTCTCCTGTTGAAAGATAGTTGGACTTTTTCTAGATGTTGACTCAGTGATGTCACTCATGGGTATTGATCCTCTAGAAATGGAGGCCATGTTTACAGAAACACTGTACACAAACATTTATAGCAGCCTTTTTTCATATTCACACAAAACTTTTCGCATGGGTTGAATAAAAAGAAATATGAGAATTTAATCGTATATGTATATGTGTAAGTATATTTATTGTATACTATATATGTACAAATACATGGGTGTGTGAAGTCTTCAGGTTGACTATGTGGTAAAATAATCATAGTTCTCATTCCAGAGATAGCATCCATAATTATAATAAACACTTGCTATCTTCATGAAACTGCAGTGAAAGAATCTCATCCAGATATTGTTATATTTATCTGAACCAGGCAGGCATTTCCTATTTCAGCCAAGTTTCTTAGAAATGAAAAGAAACAAAACAGATGTTGCATTCTTTACAAACTGTGGCCTTAGCCAGGGGTTTCAAATTTCTTTCATTGTTCTTCTTACACATAACAGAAGGAAGCCTCATAAAGGGCCCATTTATGAATATTTTTTAAAGTACCATAAACTAAATATACTCTAGCTGAGGTTAGCATATGGAGGATGATATGAAAAACTGTCCACAATACATATCCTTATTTCTACAGGGAAAATGTTTTATGATTTTTCAAAGCTACCAATTTGCATGTTGCGTTTGCTTTAATAATGATAATGTTTTCGATCTGTATGTCAGTCCTATTCCTATGAACAGTCTTTAACCCATATTACGTGACTTTTGTTTTCCCTTGCCTCTTTTATGCTCTTTTCAAAGGAAGCATTTTACGCTGCTTTCAACACTCACCTAAAAGTATGAGAAATCTCACACTTTTATTCTTTTATAATAAAGCTGTATTTTGTTGAACTTTCTAGCAGACATAAATATATGAAAATCCATTAAACATAAATATATCAAATCTTTCATTAACTGAAATGTAGGAAAAAAAGCTTAATGCATGGGTCATTGGTATCTATACAGCACTTATGACAACTTCGCTTACACTTTTTTGTGGAGCTTCTCCTGCATGAGACAGTTAGTGTTACTTAATGGAGACCTTGATGATTTTACTTATGAACATGCACCCAGCACTTAGGATTCAGACACCCTTCCAGCTGAATTACAATAAATGTTTAAGGAAAAAAAAATAAATCAGTTATATATTTTTTTTTACCAGTGTAATTGTTTAGGTCTTGGACATGCATCATAGATATTCCCATCAGCATGGGTCACTAAACTTTACACAAGTAGGATTCTATTCTTTCTTTCTTTCAGATTTTATTTATTTATTTTTTGAGAGAGAGAGCATGAGCAGGGGCAGGGGAGAAGCAGGCTCCCCGATGAGCAGGGAGCCCAATGTGGGGCTGCATCCTAGGACCCTGACATCATGACTTCAGCCTCAGCCAGACGCCTAAGGACTGGGCCACCCAGGCGCCCCATGTAAGATTCTTTTCTTACTGAATATGTACTGCTGTGTTATTTCATCTTCTAGTCAAAAGCTAAGCTTCCATTAGTCAAAAGGAATACTGCAGTTGCATTTTATGTTTTGAAGACTGTAATTTTTTCTGGTACAGAACATAGAATAATTTCTCTTTTCTTTCTTTTCCTTTGTATTTCTAAACCAAGTGAAGCACTCTGTAATGCACTCCACACTGCAGTGGAAGCATATGTGTGAGAGCTACCTGGAGAATGAAACTGAGGTAGTGCCAGGGGCTGCATTGTGCCCCCCCATGGCCTCTAAATTCCTGTGCTGAAGTACTAACCTCCAGTACCTCAGAATCTGTGTAAATAGGCCCCATAAAGGGGTAATTAAGTTAAAATCAGGTTATCAGGGTAGCCCTAATAAAATCTGGCTGGACATTTCCTGGTAAAAAGAGGAAACTGGGACACACACAGAGATGACAGGGACATGAGGAGACAAGGCAGGCCGTGGGAGGACAGGGCAGCAGGCAGTGTCTGCAAGCTACTGAGAGCTCCCAGGGGCACCCTCCGCTGCTTCCTTCTGGATCCTGGCCCTTCAGCCTCCACCCCTGGGAGGGAGTCCATTTCTGTGGTGGAAACCAGCAGGTCTGTGAAGGTTTCTTTCTCACCTGCACAAACCAATGCAGATTTCAAAAGTGCATAATAATACAAAGGTTTTTGACAGAATAAGGATAAGTCCACCCAAGATACAAGACGCAAGTCAAAAGAAGTTACCCATGCCAGCCTTCAGACAGACACCTGTCTTCCATGCCACCAACTAGGAAGGGTGCCCTGATGACTAAAGAGGAGCTCTCAGTGTATGTAGGTCTCTAGTGAAAGGAATATGTCCCCACAAAACTTGATGAATTAGCCGAATTCTGCTGAATAGTGGTTTTAGGGTAACAGTTCTCTAATTGGGAGTCTGAAGACCTCAGGGGTTCCATGAGAACCATGATGGCATCCTGTCGTCCTTCTCCAACTTTTTACACATCCAACAACATTTTGCAGCGGGTTCCGGAAGGAGATGTGAGAATCCTGTTCTCTCCTATCAAGGCAGACATGAAGAAGATTTGCAAAGATGGACTACACCACCATATTTCTTACTACATTTTTAGAAATAGAGAAATTGTAGCTATTTCCATAAATGCACGTTATTGTTAACAGTATGTTTATTACTTTGAATTATTTAAATCATTCTCAGTATTAAGATCTATTATGATAAATATTGACAGATATAACCCATATAAACAATAGGCCTTTGAGTTTCTTTAAAATATTTGAGAATGTACAGGATCTTACCATAAAAAAGCTTTAGGACTATTCCAGGAGAATTATTCCTTTTTTACATTTTATTGCCTCACCTTAACATCAATGTAAAAAGTGTGAAGTATCATCTTCAAAATGTATATTTCACTAAACCCAGTTATTACTCCAAAATTATAAAGCTGATTCTATAAAAGGCAGTTTTCTAAAAATGGAGGTGTTCATCCTTCACAAAGCATAAATAACTCAATTAGAATCAGCTCACTGATCAGAATGAGCAGCAAAAAACAAAAATAAATGGGACTACATAAGATAAAAGCTTTTTGCACAGTGATGGAAACTATCAACAAAACAAAAAGGCAACCTACTAAAAGGGAGAAAATACTTGCAAATCATATATGTAATAAGGACCTAATAATATATATATATGTATGTGTGTATATATATACATATATATATATTTGCTCAAAAGCAAAAAAAAAGTCTAATAAATGAGCTAAAGATCTGAATAAACATTTTTCCAAAGAAGGCATACAGATAGCCAACACATGAAAAAGATGCTCAACATTGCTAATCAGGAAAATGCAAATCAAAGCCACAAGGAAATATTACCTCATATTTATCAGAATGGCCATTATTATTAAAAAAAAGAAAGAAAGAAAGAAACAGTTAAGTATCAGCAAGGACATGGAAAAAAGGGAAACTTTGTGCACTGTTGCTAGGTATATAAAACGGTTCAGCCACTATGGAAACAGCGTGGAGGTTTCTCAAAAAACTATAAGTAGAGCTTCCAAATGGTCCAGCAGTTGTACTTCTGAGTATTTATCCAAAAAGAATGAAAATATTAACTCATAGAGTAATATGCTCCTACCCATTCATTGCAGCATTATCTACAGTAACCAAGATATGGAAGCAACCTGAGTCCATTAATGGATGAATGGATAAAGAGATTTTATATGTAACCATCTATACATAAAGGAATATATATATAATATGCATATAATGGATATATATAATGGAATATATATATGAATATACATATAATGGGTATTATGTAATGGAATACAACTTGGTCATAAAATAGAATTAAATCTTGCCATTTGCAACAATAGAGGGCATTTTACTGAGTTAAATAAGTCAGAGAAAGACAAATACCATATGATTTCACTTACATGTGGAATCTAAAAAAAACCATACTCACAGGTATAGAGAACAAGCGGATGTTTGCCAGAGAAAATGAGCTAGGGGATGGGCAAGATAGGTGAATAAGGATCAAGAGGTATAGGCTTCCAGTTACAAAATAAATAAATCATAGGGATATAATGTACAGTACAGGGAATATAAACAATAATATTGTATTAACTTTGGTGATAGTTGATAACTTATTATGGTGATCACTTTGTAATGTATATAAATACCAAATCAATATGTTGTACACCTAATACCAATACAATATTGTATGTCAAACTTCAATGAAAACAGTTTAAAATAAATAAAAATGAAAGCATCCAAACTGAAAAGAAAAATTACTTCTGAAAATTCTCAATCCACAGGGTGCCTGGGTGGCTCAGTTGGTTAAGCATCTGTCTTCCGCTCCTGTCATGAACCCAGAGTCCTGGGTTTGAGCTCCGCATTGGGATCCCTGCTCAGCAAGCAGCCTGCTTCTCCCTCTCTCTCTCCCTCTGCCTGCTGCTCCCCCTATTAGTGCTCTCTTTCTGTCAAATAAGTAAATAAAATCTTAAAAAATAAATTCTCAATCCAAAAACCAAGGATACGATATTGACTGCTAATTTCCTCATAATCATTCAACAAATTCTGGCAGGGCTAATTTCAATATACAACCCAAACAGGAACAGTTTCACTGTCTGCTACAGCAGAGTCTATATCACTGTCAATTTTCAGTTAGACTACTAAAAAAGCCTCATTCTTTAATCTTTTCCTCTGGCACCCACCTCACATAAAATTTCTCTATTCAAGAAAAATGGAGAATGGAAATAAAACAGAAATAAAATCATTCCCTTGCTTATTCAGAACCATAATAATTTCTCATATATACAGGACAAAAAATTTAAATCTCAGGCCTATGAGATCTTTTTTTAAAAATTGATTTTATTTAAATTAAAATTATTATTAAATTAAGTAACTATTATTAGTTACAGAGATAGCCTTCAGGGATTCATCAGTTGCATATAACACCCAGCACTCATCATAATATCACCTGCCCTCCTTAATGCCCATACCCCCCTCCACTACAGCCAGCAACCTTCAGTTTATTCCCTAGAGTTAAGGTCTCTTATGGTTTGCTTCCCTCTCTGTTTTTATCTTATTTTATTTTTCCTTCCCTTCGCCTATGTTCATCTGTTTTGTTTCTTAAATTCCACATATGAGTGAAATCATATGGTAGTTGTCTTTCTCTGACTGACTTATTTCACTTAGCATAATACACTCTAGGTCCATCCACATCATTGCAAATGGCAAGATTTCATTTTTAATGGCTGAGTAATATTCCATTATATATATATATATATATATATATATATATATATATATATATATATATATATATATATATATATCCATCTTTACCCATCCATCTGTTGCTGGACATCTGGACTCTTTCCATAGTTTGGCTATTGTGGACATTACTGCTATAAACATTGAGGTACAGGTGCCCCTTTGGATCACTATGTGTATATACTTTGAAGAAAATCCCTAGTAGTGCAATTGCTGGGTTGTACAGTAGCTCTATTTTTAACTTTTTGAGGAACCTCCATGCTGTTCTCCAGAGTGGCTGCACCAACTTGCATTCCCACCAACAGTGTAAGAGGGTTCCCCTTTCTCTGCATCCTTGCCAACATCTGTGACATCCTGACTTGTTAATTTTAGCCATTCTGACTGCTGTGAGGTGGTATCTCATTGTGGTTTTGACCTGTTTCCCTGATGCCAAGTGATAGTGAATATTTTTTCATAGGCCTATGAGATCTTAATGAATTGGTTCTTGCTGTGGTCAACTGATGACAAAAATATCACTAATGCTTTCTCTCTTCTTTTGCAATATACTCCCAGAAAGTGATCATCTATTTCCTTATCCCATAAACCGGGGTCCGCCTTGTGATTTACTTTATCAAACACAAGGCAGCAGAAGTGAGTGCATGATGGTTTTATGGCTAGAGCACAACAGGTCATGAAAGTTTTGCTCACTCTCAGACCCCCACCTCTGGCACAAGCACAAGCCTCAGCTAGCCCACTGCAGGATAGAAACCACATAGAGTAGAGGAGCCATCCTGATGGAAACTACCTAAACCAACTAGTGAAGACATGATTTACCAGGTGACAGCAGAAGCATAATCAAGCCCAGCACAGACTGACCTAGGCTGATAAACTCCTGTGAAATAATAAATGATGCTTGCTTTTAGCTTTCTAAAATTTTAGAGTGATTAGTTATGAAGCAATACCTAACTGGTACACCTGAGCACCTTCCCAAGCTCATTTCCTACAATGGCCATCAATCTCCTTTTCCTCTAATCTCAATGGCCTTCCTTGAAGTCATGCCTCACGCCTGTCTCTAGCCTTTGTAGCTCCTGTTTGCTCTCTGCAGAGTTCTTAAATGAGATATTTTCATGGATTTTTCTCACATCTTCTTCTGCCCTTTTGCATAGATCATCCCCTCAGAGAGGGCTTCATAATCATTACCCTTTTCCCTCAACATGCTATTTTTTTCTATAGCAATTATCGCTACCTGATATGGATTGTCTGTTTATTTTTTTCATTTTCCCCACACTAGGATGTAAGTTCAATGAGTGCAGTGATTTCGTATGCCTTGGACCTAAAACTGCCTGGTACATGACCTCAATGAATAAATCAAAGAAAACTCTGTATGTAAAGACACTATATTTGCATATTTTAGAGTCATGTATTAAAGACATATTATTTAGTAGAAAAAGAATAAATTTGTTTTTCTCAACTACATCCATATGATAATATCAGCTCAAACAAAAACCCTAAAGAAAATTCAGATATCACCAAAGATGGCTATGACAGCTTTTTTAAAAAGTATTGTTATCCTTTCTCAGTTCACTATTTTAAAAGAAAAATGCAAAGACACATCAAAATTTTTGATCTACCAGGGCTGGTAGATAATGTGGGGAGCAATCACATTTCAGACAGTAATTTAAATAAATATGTAATTGAATTTTTATGATTATTTTAAAACATACTGTTTTAAAGCAACTTACAACTACTGATGCCACATAGATGATTTCTCCGTTATTCATAAAAACGATGTACAACAGGCCATAGTTACTCAGTCAACAGTTCCCGGAGATCACCTTCAGTGTCCAGTCCGAAACAGAGCTGGGATTGCCTTACTGGGATATAAAGCTTAAGGGAGCAGCAACTCTTCATTTGCGTCTACTTTGTATGGAAAGGACAGTGCTGCAGACAGAGAACAGTACATTTTCAGCAAGCCACCTCAGGAATGGGCAGTGATAGTCTCATCAATGCTTGTAGAAACTGCTATACTTAATCTCTGAACACATCACTCAATGTTCTCGCGGTATTCAATTCTCCCAGTGCCATGTGCATGACATGACTCGGGATAAGGGTATAGGTCCACTTGAAGAAAATGTGGGCTTGTGTCTTAACAAAGTTTAATTTCAGTTTTTCCCCCCTTAGAACTCATAGATTCATTAACAAGGATGGGCAGCAAGTTTTGCCTTATAAGACAGGTTAAGGAGGCAGGAGTCTAGTTGTTTCCATTTCATGAAGGAAAAAAGACATATTTTTTGAAACAGACATAGCAATTTTGTTACCTTATCTTCTGAACCCAATGCCAACACCAAGGAGTAAAAGATGAATTTGGTCATTCCTATAGCATCTTACAGGGCACTCTTTCAAAGGATTTGGAACGTCCAGGATGTCAAAACAGTGATAACTATTTTTTTTTAGGTAGGTTCTCCAGCCAACCTAGGGCTTGCACTCACACTCACAACTCTAAGATTGAGAGTCGTGTGCTCTACCAACAGCCAGCCAGGCACCTCTCATAACATATTTTTAAATTATCTTACAGAATAAGCTTTGATTTGAATATCTCATAATTAATACATATCATGAAATATTTTTTAGTAAAATGAATAATAAGGAACTGTTTCTCCATGGCAACTTAATGGTAGAGAATATAACAGTTTTAAAAATTCAGAGTTTAATTCCCATTACCTTTTAATTTTTCAAGTTAATTATTTTCCAGTCATATATCATTTAGTTTTTGTGAGCTCGGAAACCATTTATCGACTTGTACACGGTAAAAACTGATGATGGAATGGAGGAGTCAAAAGTAACTCGTATCTAGCTCCAATGACTAGATACCATTAACTAAGATCAGAGGACATAGGAAGGAAAGCAAATCTGAGATAAAACATAGTGAATTTGATTAATTCAGAAGAATATTATGGAATTTTAAATGCCAACAAGATTCACAACAGGAGAATTTTGGTGCACAGTTGGATACGTGTAGCAATCTCACGAAGGCATTCAGGACAAGCGGTGAAGGACAGGAAATCACCTCCATTTATAGTTAAAAATGAAGGAGGATCAAATGCTCACAGAGAAAGAGTATGATGCCAGGTGGGTGCTGAGCCCTTATCTGGGGGCTGAAAAGTACATGGTGGTGAAGCAAAGGAAACAGCCAATGTAGATGCTCACTTTAAGAAGTCTGGTAGTAAAGGCAAGATGACAAATACTTGATAGATTCTCAGAGAAGATCAAGTGCAGTCTGTCTTTGTTTCCCTGTTTGACATAAGGAGTTTTGATGAAATCTCAGGTGCCTTGCACCGTGAACTGTGTGTCTCCAGCTCTCACTGGAAGCCCAGCAGTTTATCACCCCCGTTGCTTACAAGGCCAGGAAACCACCCAACCTGAAACCCATAGTAGGGTCTCATCAGTCACTTTCCTCATTCAAGTGTCAGGTAGGGTTACAGTTGCAGCTTCCAATAAAAGGGAAAGTGATCCACAAAAAACCATCACAAGTGTGCCTTGGGTCCATGCCCTTTGCTAGCTGCACCAGCAGGCTCTTTGAAATTTCTACTTTGCCTGACTTCCCTGGACCACTCCAGGCAATCTTCATCCAGGGCTCTCAATTTCACACGTGGTGATTTTCAACCTTTGATGCACATTAGGATCAGCTGAGAAGCTTTTTAAAAAGTAGCGATGCCCCAACCTCATTCTCTCTATTCCACTCCCATGGTCTTAATTTCAGCCTTCATTTCTTTCACCCAGATGACTAAAACAGCGGCCTAACAGGCTCCTAAATCCTACCTCTCAAAATCTCAGCTCCACAGAGTCCCAGGTAAGCCATTTAAAAGAATGTAATCTTGTCACATCCCTGCTGAAAACCTTATAATGGTTTTTTTTTATATCCTTTGGTTGTTAAATTTATTTTATCTTCACTTACCCATTCTCCTATGATCTTCCTTTCTTTATGGTGAGCCCGGTTTCTGACCTATGTCATTTACCCACTACTCTCTGAAGGGCTTCTTTTCACATTGCAAGGCAGGTCAACTGGCAACAAATCCCCCCGATTTTTGTTTGTCTGAGAAAGTCTTTATTTCTCCTTCACCTTTGAAGGATAATTTCACAGGGTACAGATTTCTAGGTTGGTTTTTTATTTTTTTCACAGTACTTTAAATATTTCACTGTCTTCTTACTGCACAGTTTCTCAGGAGAAGTTGGATGTAATTCTTAGCTCCTCTATAGGTATTTTTCTCCCTTCTGGCTTCTTTCAAGTTTTCTCCTTTATATTTGAATTTTTTGAAGTTTCGGTCTGATGTGTCTAGGTATAGGTTTTGGCGGTTTTTGGTTTTTTGCATTTTCCTCTTTGGTGGTCTCTGAGCTTCCTGGATCCGTGGTTTAGATTCTGACAATCATTTGGGTAAATTTTCAGTGATTATTACTGCAAATAATGGTCCTATTCTCTTCTTTCCTCTCCTGGTATCCCCATTACACATGTGTTACACTTTTGTAGTTGCTTCACAGTTCTTGGGTATTGTATTTTTTCCAATTATTTTTTCTCTTTCCTTTCAATTTCATAAGTTTCTATTGTCATATCCTTAAGTGCAGGATTTTCTTCAGCTATTTCCAGTCTACTAATGAGCCTATTAAAGGTATTCTTCACTTGTTAGTATTTTTGATCCCCAACATTAGTTTAAAAAAAAATTCCTCATCTAATAATTCCAATATCCTTCCCATCTGTGATTCTGGTTCTGATGGTTGTTCACTCTCTTCAAATTGTGATTTTCGCCTTTTAGCATGTCTTGTCAGTTTTTTGTGGAGAAGTGGACATGATGTACTGAGTAAGAGGTACTCCAGTAAATCTGCTTCTAGTAATGTGGTGGTGAGGTAGGGGGAGGGAACGTCTTCTGTAATTGTGGGATTAGGTCCCAGTAGCTCCCAGGCCCTTAGTGAGCCTGTGTCCCTGGACTGTGACCTTCACAAGTTCCTGCCCATCCCTTAAGTTGGAAAGCATACCGACCAAGGGGTGCAGTTGAGAAAATCCCTTTCTCCAAGTAGGTTAGGCTCTGCTAAAGTAGTTCCTCCTGTGGGTAGATCTTGTTAAGAAGAACAGAGCACTCTGGTGTATTTCAAAATGGTTTCTTGACCCCTTCCCCTTGGGAGGCTTGAGGGAATTCCTCTTAAATAGTCACTGTGAGGATCTGCTAGAGCTCCTTGAGGTAAAATTCACAAAAGTGTGGGGTTCCTGATGACTGTGTCTGCCTGAAGATTTTCTCTCTTGGATGTGTCCACCCTGTGCTTTCAGCAATTTGTCCACTGTGGTTCAGGTTTTCCTATCCCAGCCCTGCTTTCCAGGTAGGTTTTTGCTCACCAGTTTCTAGTCCTGATTCTTTGTGTCTCAGTCTCTTGAATAATAGAGGTAGTATTTTTTTTTCCTGTGACCTTCTCTGATGGATCTAGGAAGAGTGGTTAAATTGATTGTTTAGCTTTTTTACTTGCTGTTAGGAGGGAGTAGTGATTTATAAGATGCTGTTAGCTTTTGATATGGTAATATAGTTTTTTAAATATACACTTGTATTTCATATATTCCCCCCCCTTTTTCTGGATTATTCTCAGATTTTAGAAGCAACTGTTACAATGAAATATGGAGCACAATTTGATGGTGGATTAAGAGAGCTGTAGTTTCCTTTACACTTTGTTTTAAGATGTAGGATCTATTCCACTTATCTTCAAATGCAGACTGGCCTGTCACTACCTTGACAAACAACATGGTTTGGGAGTTACCAGTATGTCAGAGAACTGGGAGTCTGTCCACTGACTGAGAACACTTCCGTGCAAGTCTCTGCTCTTCTCGCTGCGTGCTCAGCTACCGTGTAAATTGTCTGAACACTCTGCTAAAGAGTGTACATGCAGAGGCCCAGTAGGAGGAGAAGGGCCCAGATGAATCTAACCTTCCAGCTACCCCCAAAGGGCTCAACACAGGACAATTACTATCTCAGATCCTGCGATCAAGCCATCAGCCAAATGCCAGGTGACTCACATCAACATCACTTGAAACAACGTCATTCAGCTGAGCCCAGCTGGAATTCCTAATGCACAAAATCACAGGATAGAATAAAATGGGAGTACTTTAATATATTAAATTTCCAGGGCGCCTGGGTGGCTCAGTGGGTTAAAGCCTCTGCTTTCGGCTCAGGTCATGATCTCAGGGTCCTGGGATCGAGGCCCGCGTGGGGCTCCCTGCTCGGCAGGGAGCCTGCTTCCCCCTCTCTCTGTCTGCCTCTCTGCCTACTTGTGATCTCTCTCTCTCTCTGTGAAATAAATAAATAAAATCTTAAAAAAATATATATATATGTATTAAATTTCCAGTGGTTTATTACAAAGGACTGGGTAATAGGAACACTATCCCTTTAGTCTGGTCCGTGGGTCTGCCTCATTATAGTGGGGGGAGGGTGGAAATCTCCATTCCTCACACAGCACAGCAGCCTCTGGTTTTCCTGTGCATTTGTCAGGAGTCATAGAGTTCTAGTATGTAGCTACCTAGGAAGACCCCCTTCTTGGCTCTTTGTCCAGAGAGAAGCTCAGTGTCGCTGGGTCAGTTTTCTTTTATTTATTTGTTTTTAATCTATGTACATTAGCGTGTCTGGTTTCCTGGCTTCTCATCTCCAAATCTGGGATATAGGGTATTCACCACCATGCCGTTTTTTGAGTCCCGAGTACCCCTGCTCACCACCCTTCACAGTCCTCTTGGGGTGGTTTTATATTAACACCCCGAGTTACTATTTGTACCTAATGGGGGAATAGGGAAAATTATGTCTACCCCATCTTCCCAGAAGTGAAGGTCAGGGGTAATCTTTTAATTCATGTATTTAAGTGATTATATATGTAAATATTTAAATTGTCATATTTAGGAGTGCCATTTTTTTTCTGATTTTTCTCCTTTGCTTTTCATTTTTCTGATTTCCTTTTCATACCCTCTTTTGTACTGTTGAAATATCATTGAATCCATGTTGAGTAAATGAAAAACTATTGGTTTTGTGTTTTTACTATATCTTTGTGCATTTTAGTTGTATCTCTATTAGTTCTTTGTTCCTCCACAGATTATACATAATTAAACTTTTACTTTTTTGATTTAAAATTATACCACTTCAAATGAAATTTAGAAGCTTTACCACTAGGTAGATACCTTTGATCTCTCCTTTTCATTGTAGTTATCATAATTATTTTATACATGTGAATTGAAATGTATATATAAATTTATATATATGTATCACCAGTAGGAAATATTATAATTTTTGCTTTCAAAAATTATCTTTTGAATAACTCACCTAGACATTTACCATTTCCGTTGCTATTCCTTCACTTCTGAAAATCTAAATCTCTTGCTCTCTTTAGCTTGAAGATGTTTCTTTAGTAGTCTCTCAGGGCAGGACTTCTGGCAACAAATTGTCCAAATTCTATCTCATTTACATCTTTATTTTGCCTTTATTTCTGAAATGCAATTTGCTGAATATAGACATGTGGCTTGACAATCCTTTTATGACATTTTCCACTATCTACTGGCCTCGATGGTTTCTAGAGTCATTTACATCATTTTCTTCATGTGTACAAAATGTTATTTTCTGAATGAATGAGTGAGTGAATTTTTTTCTCTCCCTGCCTTTAAATTTCCCACTCCCCCCCCTTATTTTATTTTACTATTATTTTTTGGTTTTGTTTTTGTTTTTAAACATTTGGTTTTGATGGATCTTGGCTGGTTTTTATCCTGTTTGGGGTCTGATGAGATTTTTGAATCTCTAAATGTATATTTTTCTTTCCAAATTGGAAAATTTTTGTCAAATATTTTTCTGCTCCGTCTCTGATACCTCTCTTCACATGGCGTGTATCTTAGAGCTCCTGGTGTTGCCCCACAGATCCCTGAGGCTGCTGGCTTTTTTGTTTTAAGCCTTTTTTTTCTTTCTTTCTGACCTTCAGATTTAGTAAATTCTATTGATCTGTCTTCACATATCCTGATGTTCCTCTGTCCTTCCCATCCTGCTATTGTGCCCATCTAATGGTATTATTTTTCAGTTACTGTCTTTTTTTCTGTTCCCAAATTTCTTTTTGACTCCCTTTTATAGTTTTTATTTCTGTTTTGAGAACCCTCCTATTCTTTTATTTAGAATGTTTATCTTTTCTTTGTGGAACTGTGAAAGACATTTTAAGGTTCTCTCTCTCGCTAACATCAACATTCAAGTCATTTCGACGTTAGCATCTGTTGATGTTCACTTACCTTGAAAACTGGCCACATCTTCCTCCTTGTTTTGTGTGTGAGTTGAGTGATTTGGATTGTATCACCAGTGTTTTGAATATGATGCTTAGATTATGAGTCCTGTTATAATCCTCTGGAGAATTTTGTTTTTCATTTTTTCAAGCAATCAACACAGGTGACTTCAAACCACAAGACTGGTCTTAAATTCCTTAAGTTCTGGTTCCAGTCTGTCTTTCAGAGCCTTTGCGTGCTGCTCTGGGTCTAATGCAGCTCATTGGTGAGCCCAAAATTGGTGTGGATTCCTGTATATAATTAGAGAATGCCCTTTTCTAGCTGTCTCCACTTTCTCTGTCCCACATAGTACCCTCTATCCATTTCCACTGATTTTTATTGGTTTTCTTAATTTTAGCCTCCCACTTAGCTGCCACTTTATGCACCTATGGTACTGGCTTCTACCTCTGGCAAAATCATAAGAGAAAAGAGAACAGTAACAACAACAAAAGAGGAAACTCACCCCTTCATAGGTCACTTCTGATTTTTGATGCCTTTCCACGATCTACCTGTGGAATTTTCAGTCTCCTCAGGTAGTTGATTCTTTGCCTTTTATACAGATATTAGTTGTAATCAGTGTGAAAAGTGGCCCATGATGGACTTACTGTTCCATGTTGGAAGCATAAAACTCCATGGTAGACATTTTAATTTGTGAGAAATCATATGGTTCTAAAGATTTTACTCTTTCGATTGAAAATATTTTTATAGGGCGCCTGGGTGGCTCAGTGGGTTAAAGCCTCTGCTTTCAGCTCAGGTCATGATCTCAGCGTCCTGGGATCGAGGCCCACATCGGGCTCTCTGCTCAGCAGGGAGCCTGCTTCCTCCTCTCTCCTCTCTCTCTGCCTGCCTCTCTGCCTCCTTGTAATCTCTCTCTCTGTGCCAAATAAATAAATAAAATCTTTAAAAAAAATTTTTTATAAAACAGAATCAGTCACACTTTATTGAAAATGGCTGAACGACTAAAGAAGTGAATAAAATAAATACATACTAACAACTTCTATCCAGAGGGGAAGGAATTTTACACAGATTGCAGTGAACGTTTAGCTTTAGCCACCAATACTTCATTTTCTGAAAATTATCATTAATATAGAAATAAAAAGACCATGCTATTTTAGAGATGAATATGTCATTCTGTTTGATGATAATGATAAAAATTTGTCCTATCGATGAAAATTTATAAAATACTGAGTCAGAAGGATATTAAACAACACCATAAATACGGTTCCACATTTTTTTTCGTTTGCTAATGCACCCAACTCATTATAATTCTGAGACTTTTGTTAACGAGGATTAACATTGCCCTTTTTAGATTCCACATGCACATAAAAATTAAATATATGTTCTCATCCATCCTTTGCTTCTAACCCAAACAGAAATAACTTGCAGAATGTAGTAAAGGTGTTATTACAAAGCTGAGCATCCCCTCCAAAAAGATTAAAAGAACCTATCTATTATTAATCCTGATGTTACCAAGCATATTAAATGTTGTTTTACCTGCTACAAATAATTGAACTTGTTCAACCACTGTATGTGCAAATACTGAGAATTAGGCACACCATTGATTGATGTAGTAGATAGTTTAAAGCCCCAGGGCCTTAAAGCAGTGCTATTAATTTGCTTGTATATTTAAACATAAAACATAAAAATAATGCATTAAACAGCCTGTGAGGACTTAGCTTTGTATTCTTCCTCTACTTAGTTGTTAAGAACATAAACTTAAATTGAATTGTAGATGTGGACAACTGCTTATCATTTTGATTTAGAAAAAAAATCTGTCATTTGTATTTAAATAAGTGGTCAAAATATTTTGAAGTAAAGTTTTTCATTTGTTCATTTATACAGAAAATGGGAGTTTGGCAATTACTATAAGATTTAAAACTGTGAAATGAGAAAATATATTTCTAGATCTCAAGTGATGTAAAATGTAACTAACATGAAAAGCCAGGCTGTTGAAATATCACATCACTCAACCAGGCAGGACGTGTTAAATGGTCTTGGAACCTAAAATTTCGTCACTTATTTTTTCTCACCTACGAAATGAGTGTGACCCTGCATTTTTCATGCTTCTAAAGCAGTTACCAAATTAGTGCTCTGGACATAAGTACTGTACACAGATATAGGATTCAAGAGGGATGACTATTGGCCTCACAGCTATAAAAGGCTTGGGGTATCCTGGTTAATAGGAAGTTCATTAACAGTCAACCAGATAAAGAGATTACCCCCCCTAAAAAATAATTACTTTAGGGCGTCTGGGTGGCTCAATGGGTTAAAGCCTCTTCCTTCAGCTCAGGTCATGATCTCAGGGTCCTGGGATTGAGACCCGCATCGGGCTCTCTGCTCAGCAGGGAGCCTGCTTCCTCCTCTCTCTCTGGCTGCCTCTCAGCCTACTTGTGATCTCTCTCTCTCTCTGTCAAATAAATAAATAAAATCTTTTAAAAAAATAATTATTTTAAAATTATAATTAGCTAATTTGGTAATAAAATATGCATGTAATATAAACTATATAGAATTAAAGATGTGATAATACAGCACCCTATACAGGCCAAAGGAAACCTAAATACTATAATATCTGTGTTTCAGTTAAGACGGATAAAAATTGTTATCCACTCAAAATATTTCAAATGAGAAGAGGGCCAAAGGCACTATGTTAAGAATGGGCATAATCGATTTCTTCAGTTAATCGAAGGCTGCCATTGAGAAGTTTGAATAAACAAAAGTGACATAATCACAAAGAATCTTTTAAAAATAATGAAAAAAAAAGATGTTTATCTTCTTTTTTTAGTTAGGTATACATGGAACTGTCCCATCAAATAGTACTTTTAAAAATGTCTTTTTAGTCAAGTAATTTTAGAAAATATGGAATATAGGAACATCTGAGTGGCTCAATTGGCATCGGAGTCTTGATTTCTGCTCAGGTCATGGTCTCAGGGTTGTAAGATTGAGCCCCATGTTGGGCTCCATACTCAGCGGGGAGTCTGCTTCTCTCCCTCCATCCCTCTCCTTCTGCCCCTCCCCCTGCACTCTCTCTATCACCTCAGTCTTTTAAAAAAATACGGAATTTTTTAAATTTTTATACACTCTTAAAACTTTTTACCATATTTGTATATTAAAGAATCTGGGTGGATGGGTTATGGACATTGGGGAGGGTTTGTGCTATGGTGAGTGTTGTGAAAGGTGTAAGCCTGATGACTTACAGACCTGGGGCACATAATAAAAAAAAAGTATCTGGGACTTGCTGCCAAATGAAAATTGTTTAATATTGTTTAACAAGAAGTTCTCAAGCTTATGAGGTTGTGGAATGTTTGTATACTTATGTAGCAACTATGAACATCCTCTGGAATTACTATGTTACAATATTTTGTGAAAAACCTAAAAACATTAAGCCAATTTCAGGTCAGATTTCATTTCTCATTGTGGGACCTGGCCACATGTGCATCAGGAAATTGAGACTTCTTTTGTTGTCTCCATATTTGCCGATCTGGAATCTAAGAATGCCACGCATTAGGTATTCTCATTTCCTAAAGAAGTGTGCTAGATTGCGGCATAAATCACTTTGGGAACCAAAGCCCATCACCCCCTTGGCCGATATATTGCCAAGTTAGAAAAATGAGGAAAAAAATGATTTTTTTTCTTTAGAAAAATTATAGGATTTCTGGCCATTTTCCTCCCTGCCACACCTGGTGGTGGAAAGGAATGCTCTTTGTCAGACTAGCGTTTCATAAAACTGGTGGAACTTGATATATGACCCCTGAGCTCAGATATGGAAAGTGTATCTGCCTCCCGTGCGAAAGGTTAAAGGTGAAATTCTGACTGGAGCTTACCTTGGGGGCAGAGGAAGGAAGTAGGACGCCAGGGGAAGTGACCCACAATTCTAATGCTTAGAGGCTGAAATCAGTATCATGTGCAGTCCAGAACCGATGTTTGTTAGTGAGCTTGGAGGGTCAGGAGACTTTTATTTATTCGTTATATTTTTCTGAAAGATTTTATTTATTTATTTATTTATTTATTTGAGAGAGAGAGAGTGAGCAAGAGGGGAAAAAGAGAGATTGAGAGCAACAGTGGGGGGAGGGAGAGGGAGAAGCAGTCCCGACTCCATCCCGGGCCCCCAGGATCATGACCTGAGCCAAAAGCAGAAGCTTAACAGACTGAGCCACCCAGGTGCCCTGGGACAGGAGACTTAATTAGAATAATGGTTCATATGTCATTTACATTGTGTGAGGTTATAAATTTCTCGGACTGGGATTGAGAGTGACCAGGAAGCTTTGCCTTCTGTTCCATATTTTCTCCTACACCAGAGACCAGAAATCCAATACAGTGGGCTTCAAGAAGAATGATGGGAAGAAAAGCAAAATTAGTGCATGATTTCCCCTTTTGTGGTTTAGATAGTTCGATAAACTATTTCCAAATGAATTTCAATCCCGTAGGAAATTGTAATTCTCGCTGTTCCTTCTCAAACTTGCACCTGCGTGGGGGGATTGTTGTATAGCAAACTGCTGGGCTCAATTCATGCTAGAGTCTATAGATTCTGTCCGACTCTGAAGTTCTGTCATCCAGTTGAGATAGGAGGGTATAGCTGTGATCTACAGGGTAGAGGTATTCACAGATATGGTAACAACCCCCCTGTGCTGCTGTAACCTTGACATTGGAGTTTATACTGCTTTTCTATGGAATCTGAGCTTTAAAATCATGTGGCTGTGATTAACAGCAAACATTTATATATCATCTACCGTGTCAGAAATATCCCAAACCTTTTTCTATACTCACTTAATTTTCATAATAAACCTATAAGTTAGATCCTTTTATTTTCAGCATTTTACTGATGAGGAAACTGATATGCACTAAGACGAAGTATTTTCACAGGTTACACAGCCAGGAAGTTTTAAAACTGAGATATTTATCCAAGTACACTATCCCCAAAGTGTGCAGTGAATGCTGCTTTTCTCATCACCAAAATCGTATCATGAATGTACGACCTCTACAGGCGATTTGAAATTCCTCCTTTTACGGCTGAAGCCCAAAATTAAGCAGCAAGTTAATGAAATGGGTGCAGAATAGCAACCCCCAACTAACGACTACTTTTAAAATGCTCTTTTGATCTGTGATTGTTTTACAAACTTCTGTTACACTTGAAGAGAACCTTTCTTCCTGAGTCCTTTTTGGAATCTGTCATATTAAAACTGACAAAAGTGTCACTATCCGGGCGCCTGGGTGGCTCAGTGGGTTAAAACCTCTGCTTTCGGCTCAGGTCATGATCTCAGGGTCCTGGGATTGAGGCCCGCGTCGGGCTCCCTGCTCAGCGCGGAGCCTGCTTCCCCCTCTCTCTCTCTGCCTGCCTCTCTGCCTCCTTGTGATCTCTCTCCCTCTGTGAAATAAATATATAAAATCTTAAAAAAAAAAAATTGTCACTATCCTATTTATCACTAAAGTGGGAAATCTGAGCCTTACTGTCTCCCCACTACGATTCTGGTCTTATTCAGTATCTCTGTGATTTTTCATATTCTTTATTTAGCTTTTCCTTTAGCATCTGTGATGCGTTTCACCTCTAATTCTCCTCCTATCCATGTATATATACACACACACATATATAATATATATAATATATAATATATATCTTTTATTTTTATATTTATATAATATAAAATATGTACTATATATTTTATATATATTACACATGTATTTATATTTATATATTATATATAATATAAAATATATCCATATATAGTATATAAAAATATTTTTTTACCATGCTCTTCACTTTGCTCACACTTTTTTTTTAATATTTTATTTATTGATTCATTTGACAGAGAGAAAGAGATAGCAAGAGAGAGAGGGAGAGAGAGCACGCACAAGCAGGAGAAGCAGCGGCAGAGGGAGAAGGCTCTCAGCAGAGAGCCTGATGTGGGGCTAGATGTAGGGCTGGATCTCAGGACTCTGGGATCAGGACCTGAGCCAAAGGCAGGCGCTTAACCAACTGAGCCACCCAGACATTCCTCCGCTCACACTTTAGTACGGAGATCTACAGAGAGAGCAAGGTCTTAGGCGACAGCACCGATTGGATGAAAAATCAACAAAGGAAGTGATATTGGAAAAAAGACATGTAAGATGAGTAACAATTTCCTAATGAGAAAATGAATAACAAAGTACCTCAGGAGAAGGAAGAAGCTAAGGAGGGGTTAATTCAGGTTATGATATTGTTGAGGTGAAGAGGGGAGAACACATATCTATAGATTAAATAACATATACCTTTCCCATTAATTAAAATCGTATTTTTACTTTCTTCACTATCTTTAAAGAGTTACTGCATTCCCAGTGGTACTTAAAGTCATTTTTAATGAGATAAAGAATCACTGAACTTAATTAACCTATCATTAAGAAAACTAGAGAGATTCGAAGATATATGTAATTTTTACTTGGGGCAGACAGAGTGGCAAGGCAAACCTACTTTATGGTTCAGCGGTGGAAGTCGGTACAAATAATAACTGGAAGCAAACAGCAACACTTGCAGAGTCCTTTCCTAATGTTCTTGGGCTCTCCTGTGCGTATTTGAAATGGATTCAATTCCAGGCTTAGTCGATAGAGATGGATATGTGTGTGTGTTGTGGGGGGAGGGGGTGGTGGTCGACATTTTCTTTCCTTCTGATCACTTCTTAAGCTGCTCACAGGAATATTCAGTGACTATGTCCCCAATATGAGCTACAGGAAAGCATTCTTTCTGATATGAGCAGACAATAACCAGTGAATTGTCAATTCACTTAAACTGATTGGGCAGGTAGGAAACATGAGGGGATAGGACTTGCATGTAAGGATGGGTCTACAGCTATGAATAACGGAACATATATATGTATTTCCAGTCATCAAACAAATCGAAAATCATACTGAATATATTTACACATCTCTAGATTGGTTTTTTATTTTCTGGGTCTAAGAATATTAAAATATAGTCACTAGACATTCTATAATAGGACAATTTTCTATATTACCTCCATATATTATGGCTATATGGTATAACAATGCTCTGAAGAATTCTTATCAAATATCTGAATATAAGAAAAGTCTCTCAATGTAGTAACCTCCTATTCCACTCAAAACCATAGGGCTGTCAATAATAGTACAATTACATATGTGTGGCTGTTTACACAGGCACACACAAAACATACGTGCATGTCTATCAACAGACATATGATGTTTTGTTGCAGTTATAAGAAAGCTTCATTATGTAATAGCTTCTATAAAGCAAATATTATCATTGAAATTTTATTGCTACCAGAAAATTGCCTGTTCCATTTTATCTTATCTAGAAAAGATAGCTCATGAATTCACTCAAGTGCAAAGACATTTTTAAAAAGGTGATAATCTACTTTGAATAATGAATCTCAGTAATAGCAGTAAGAAAAGTCTCAAAGATGGCAAAATATATATTTTAGCTCTGTATCTATATGTACAAGGTAAGGCACTCTGATCTTAACTGTCAGTATGGATTTTTTGTTTCCATTTATAAAGACCAAATTCACTTTTTTGAAGTGAGTTATTATTGCATATCTTCATTTAAGGTCAAGCAAAATTTTGAACATGTTAATCAAAGAGAATACTTATTGTCATATCTCACTTCTGACATTTAAGAAAAACTCTTCATGCAAATTAAGTATGTGACTAAACTGCCAAGAGAATATATCAAATACTTAACACAAAAATACAATGAACTCCTCTATATTGACTGAAGTCCTTCATGTGCCTCCTCTCAAGTGCAAATTAGACTTAGATTTCTTCTCTTTGAAGTAGAGTTACCCTTATCCATATGCTTCTTAAAGCATACTGATGTCTATCATGAATCAAAATTAAAGTATCACTTTAACATATTTCCAGGCATGGGATTTTTCTTTCTTATAAAAATATATCCAACTCAGAAGGAATATTAAATTCATCAAGGTGTTTTGTGTAACTTATAATTGGCTTTTTAAAAACTTGAAATATCAGTTCATTTTTCCTTAAGATAATTTCCCTCAAATACTTGACTTTCTTATTGCATCTGATTTTTAATGATTGCCTATTTTGCTCTAATTTACAGTCTCTCTATTTATTATACAAATTGTACTTCATCAAATAGGAACCTTAATTGGATGTAATAAGGATGAAGGTATTCTCAGTCCTGTTTTATGAATCTTAAAGGCAGGAGATGATGGCAAATAAGCACTGAAACCCATACAGCTTTGTGGCCTTGGCTCTCTGTGTTCCGTGGCAGCACCTTTGACAAAGAGGCTGACAGTCACGTGTCCCACCTGCTCACGCTCATCAGAGTTTATTGATGTTGCAGTCTAAATCGAGTGAGTCTTTTATTTGTCGAGGGGTCCACTGTCAATCATGCACAGCAGGAAATAGTACCTTTTTAAAGAAAAGTGTTTTACCAAAACCCGAATAAAAAAAGTAAAACCAGAATCCTAGACAAGGTTAGAATGATACACCTAATAGAGCTTGTTTTCTTCTAGTTGAGTAAATATTTGTTTAGCTTCTGGAATGACCCATCACAACACTATGCCATTGACTCAAAGTGTCCTTGGAGAGCCCTAAATTTCTATTTTTATATCTAAGATTTATCTTTAATCATTTCATTTTTTCCTCTCTTCGATGTAATTGTCCTTTAATGAAATAGCATCACACAAGTTCCAAGAATAAAATGTTGCTTGGTTCTGGGGGTGGGGGGTGTCCTATCATTAACCTACTATCTAATTTTGATATATTACTTATCTCCTATTATGGTCCTATAAACAGGAGAACAATGAAATATCATCTCTTGATTTAAATCTCACTTTAATTTTCTACTAAGTACTTTATTTGATCATAATTATTCTGGCATCAGAGTAACCAGGATAAGCCCAGGAAACGCCAGAAAAACTTCATATGACAGAATAACAGAACACATTTCATTACACTGAGAAGGGCTTAGATGGACCAGTGAGTAGAGGTGGGCTGGAAACCTGAACCCAGAACCCTGAATACTGAGTTGGAAGTGTAAAATATATCACAGCCTCACCCAAAGCATGAAGAATTTAGAAATAGCAAGTAAAAGTCAAAGAAGAAAATCAATACTTTTCTAGGACTGAATAAGTAAAGAGGAGTCGTTGATCAAATATGGAGTGGAAGATCACAGACCAGCAATAAATCTATAAGCAGGATAACTGGTGCTTCTAAACACAAGGACATTAACAGGGTTGTGACCACATGACTCCAATTCAGAAAGTATCTTAACACCTAAGATACTCAAACACTGAGCTATACCACATTGTTTTAGGACTTGTTTTCCATATTTTTTAGGGTTTGTCTTCAAATAACAGGGAATGCAGAGGAAAGGTAAGCTGGCACATGAGACAGAAAAAGTGTTTTTTTATAGGGCACCCATATGCCAGATGTTTGCCCAGCACTCTGTATAATTCTACCCTTTCAGTTTTATAAAAATGAGATAGACGTAATCATTATTTTATATTTGAGGAAACTGGTTTGGGGAAGTTAAGTAACTTGCCCAAGTGGACACAGCCAATGAGTAGTAAACCTAATTTCAAATCTTCTACTTACCAAATCTAGGAATGTGGTTCACGGTCTATGAACTGATAGCTGTTTTTGTTGTTGTTTTTCCCTCTCCCATTTCTTCCCCATTTCCTCTAAAAACTGACTAAAACACACAATACAGTCAATGTGTTATTCCACTCCAAAACGATAGGATAAATTTTGATGCTGTAGACAATTGTCAGAGCAGTAGTCATTTCTCATAATATCTATAAACGTACATTCGATAAAATTTGAAGAAAATGTATATCTTAATTAGACATGATTATGGCATTAGTTTTTATGTATATTGAACCCAGCATATGTATATTGGAAAATATGATAGAAAAAAAGCAGAAGAGACCATACTGATTCATTTCCATATTTATTTGAAACCAAAAGCTGTATAGTACTATTGGAGGATCATTCATGAAGCCAGCAAAGCTATAGAAAAATGTGTAGCTTTTCCAGAAGAAAATGACCTTATTTGCAAAGGTTGGACTTTCACCTAAAAGCTTTCTTAGGAGGCGTTTGGATGGCAAAGTAAAAGAAGTTACTTGAGATTGGAGAGAACATGGGAAATCTATATATCCCGGAAATAACTTAGCTATTTCATTGTTTAAGTAGAAGGAAAACATGGAAGCATATCTCTGCCAAATGGTGTCATAACTTCCGAATCACTGTCTACAGTAAATTAAAGTAGGTCTTGATAGATGTCTCAGCTCTGCTACCTCCGCTCAGCATGTACCTGCACACAAGAATTGGAGCTTCTCAATAACCCAACTTTTAAGCCTCCAGCTAAGGATATTGAGTATTAGAGGATAATTTCTATTTTGTGATTCAAAGCCATGAATCATTTATTTTCTAAGTAGAACTTTCACTGGAAGAAAAGTCTTCTCACTCTGAGATCAGATGGAAGACCCATGGTGTTGTGTTTCACATCTAATTCTGCTACGTGTGTGAAGGGTACAAATCCAGATGTCTTTCTGACTCATGACTTTGTGTGTGAATACTCATTAGCATCAGTGCCTCTGCTAATGAGACCAAAATGTGTCTTTCCCATAGACATGACATCTTATAATCAGGGTCATGAGAAAATACTGATTAAAGAAATCCCCGAAAAAAAGCTATAGGACAATAGATAATATTTTTGTCTGACATGTAGGTGGCCAGTGGATTTTTAAAAATAGGACATGTCTTAAAACGTATCTATGTGGGTAGAAATTTTAGTTTTGTGGGAAAAAAAGATTGTTTAATTTCAGACTAATTCAACAGGAAAGACCTCTTTCAGTGCTTCACTGTCTTGAATAATTTTGGCCACATTTATGGCATCCATCTTTCTTTTTTTTTTCNTGGGAAAAAAAGATTGTTTAATTTCAGACTAATTCAACAGGAAAGACCTCTTTCAGTGCTTCGCTGTCTTGAATAATTTTGGCCACATTTATGGCATCCATCTTTCTTTTTTTTTCTTTTTTTTTTAAGATTTTATTTATTTATTTGACACAGAGAGGTTACAAGTAGGCAGAGAGGCAGGCAGAGAGAGAGGAGGAAGCAGGCTCCCCGCTAAGCAGAGAGCCCGATGTGGGCCTCAATCCCAGGACCCTAAGATCATGACCTGTGCCAAAGGCAGAGGCTTTAACCCACTGAGCTACCCAGGCGCCCCATCTTTCTTTTTTTGACCCCAATGTCACCATTATAGATCCTGCAAAAAGAACCATATGGTCTTTTCCATGCTGCCACTCTGGAAGAGGACATAGCCTAGTTATACAAACTTTGCAAAGCTGGAAAAAGCACTTCTTCAAGATGGAATTGAAAACTACAAAGTCTTGTCAATGTTTCTGTGAACAGAAATCTCCAGATACCTGAAAACAAAGAACACTTTAAAATATTTCCTTTAGATAACTTTGGAATTGAAGTGTGGGTTCATAATACCTTTCTTGCTAATAGAAACAGCATTCATAATGTAGCCGCTAGCCAAATTGAGTTTAGCACTAATGATATAGGAAAAAAGAAGCATTCTGACATTAATTTAATTCAACTAGTCATGAAGAATTGTGGCATTATTTGACACAATTTTCACTTCATTTAAAAAATTAAAGAAGTTCTGAGTATATATTGAAGCTACACTCACTTGTGAGTCTGGTTTTATATTTGCAAGGTCATAAATCATGCAGTATATTTGTGTTCATTGTTATCAGAAGAAGGAGGTCCTTAGCCTTCAGCAAAGTATCCAAGGAAATTGTTACCCAGATGATTTAATTGCTCAGTGTGATAATTCTTTTGTCAAAATACATGTAAGCGTACAGTAGAATTATAAAAATATGCATTTATGTGTTGTCTTATGATTAATAATAACAAGGCTAATTCTGTGATTTCTGATTTCTGCTTTTAAAAATAAGAAATAGTGGGCGCCTGGGTGGCTCAGTGGGTTAAAGCCCCTGCTTTCAGCTCAGGTCATGATCTCAGCATCCTGGGATCGAGGCCCGCATGGGGCTCTCCGCTCAGCGGGGGGCCTGCTTCCTCCTCTCCCTGTCTCTCTGCCTGCCTCTCTGCCTACTTGTAATTTCTCTCTCTGTGTCAAATAAATAAAATCTTTATTTAAAAAAAAATAAATAAATAAAAACAAAAATAAGAAATAGTGACTCGGGGAGGTTACTTGACTTGTGTGGAGCAAGATGAGTGGCAAATCCAGAATTTGAATGCGTGTCTTCACTCCAGAGCGCACACTGGGCTGTTCCCTTGAAGGGGTTCACACAGCATTCAGAGGAGGATTAATTCTAACTGGTTCCTTAGAGAAGGTTTTAAGGAAAGACCGTGTTTGCACTGGGACTTGGAGCAAGAGTAGAATTTAACTGAGTAGGAAAAAGGCCACCAATTTGTGGTATAACAGTAAGTAGAGACCAAGAGAGGTATACTTGGGAGGAGAGACTGAGCCACTCAATGTAACTCTATGTGAAATTTTGAAAAATGATTATGTTCATCTATTTTGGGAAATGAGGGAAGGCAGAGCAGGTAGCCTTGGGTTGGGGAATTTCCTACAGTTTATTATAAATAACTTGGTTTGGATAAAGGAGAGGTTAGAGGGCATATTCTTAGGCATATTCTTAGACATCTTTGGTGTATAGCCTTCTATAAATTGGAGATAATTTATAAAAAAAAGAGAAATGTTAAAATTTAGAACATGATTCACGTTGTTCAATTTAAGTGTTTTGCCGTGAGTTGATAGGCGGTTGAGCTCTCATTTTCCCTGGGCTGAATCATTGTTGAGAGGCCTCCAGTAGCTCTTCAGTTCTTCCTCCAGCCTGGCTGGACTCCAGTCCCTTCACCTGCTGTCCCCTCTCCCAGCATTCAGCACTCCCTCCTTATTTGCATAGGCCAGTCATTTAGGACTCCTGTCCCTCAACAGCTGTTTATTTTGGCACAGGTATTTATTGCAATCTTGACCAAAAAAAACCTACAAAAAGAAAACTACTGCAACCGATGTGCCTCCAAGAGGGAGATAAAGCAGCGATGCTGCTCTCAGAAGAATAGGAGGCTGGAGGGAAACTGGGCTGCTGATTCACTGAACTAAAGTGCTCCTCAAACCACACCGCATGGAGGAGTTTTTTTTTTCAATTTTTTAAAATATGTTTTATTTATTTATTTATTTGAGAGAGAGACAGAGTGAGAGAGAGAACACAAGCAGGGTGAGGGGCAGAGAGAGAAGCCAACTATCTGCTGAGCAGGGAGCCTAATGCAAGGCTCCATCCCAGAATTCTGGGATCATGAGCTGGGCTGAAAGCAGATGGCTAACCGACTGAGCCACCCAGGTGCCCCCTTTGTTTCTCTTTTTTAAAGTAGATTCCATACCTAGTGTGGAGCCCAACACAGGACTGGAACTCACAACCCCAAGATCGAGACCTGAGGCAAGATCAGGAAGTCAGATGTTTAACAGACAGAGCCACTCCAGCGCCCCCTGGAGGAGTTTTATTTGGTAAGCTAAAAAAAATATGTTTGAGTGGTTGAATTAGGGTTTATCTATGCCATGCAGTAGAAAATATCAAAGCTGATATACGACATTAGTAGGGTTAACTCTCATGATATATAAACGTTTCCTTCTGATAACAATGTAAAAGCAGTGTGTCATTTATTATCTGGTTCTATCAGAAAGCTTACAATAGGATCCAGAGCATATTATATGTACTAAGAACATATTATATGTACTAAGGTATACAAAGGTATATAAATGTATACAAAGTAAAGAGAAAAATAAATTTTTATGCTATGAATGGGAGGTAAGAATGGTAATTAAGACTTTTCAGTAGTGGAGTTGTGTTTTAAGAAGACAATCCTAACAGAATTTCTGAGAAAAGTTCAGAGTTGGAGAAATACAATGTTATCAGAAATGTTAAGATGACCATAGATTTTTGGTTGGCACAAGGAAGACAGGTGGATGAAACTTGGCTACACATTTTTGACACTGCCCTCATTGTATGGTTGGAATCTATTTCCCTTTCACCTGAGTTGGAGCTGGCCTGTAATTACCTCTGATCAAAAGAGTATGGCCAAGAAAGATGCTGTGACAATATGGTGCTTCTGAGTCTTGCTTTTAAGAGGACTGGCAGCTTTCTCCTTGCTCCCTTGGAGGATTTGGGTGACCACAACAGAAGTCCCCTCTCCCAGTGAGACCCCACATGGAGTCCCTGACATGACCTTAAGAGGGAGAGTGTCCCAGAGAAGCCCATCCAACCAACTGTCCCAAACGTCAAGTATATGAGTTAAGCAGTCTTGGACTCTCCAAATGAACTCAATAACTAATTCAGTACCACCACATAATCCCAGATGAAGCCACATGAAAGAGAATTTCCCAAATTCCCACCCCACAAAATGGTGAGATAAAATGGTTGTTCTTTGATGCCTTTAAATTTGGGGATAGTTTTTTTTATTTTTGGATTTGTTTTGCTGACTTGTTAACACATACATACATACATACACAAAATATAGTTGCCAAATCTGAGGTAATTGTGGTAATTTAGACACAAATCACCAATGGACTGAATTGTGACATTAAAAGTAAAAATATACAAGATACTCAAGAGAAAGTGAAAATTCATAGAATTTTGTAAGAAATTAGATTTTGAGAGTTGAGTGAAAGAGATGTCCCAGATGAACATTTGGTGCTAATCTAGAAGGCAGGATGAATTTGATCAATTGTCTTTTTTTTTTTTTTTAGATTTTATTTATTTATTTGATAGAGAGAGACCCAGGGAGAGAGGGAACACAAGCAGGGGGAGTGGGAGAGGGAGAAGCAGGCTCCCCGCTGAGCAGAAAGCCCTATAGGAGGCTCAATCCCAGGACCCTGGGATCATGACCTGAGCCCAAGGCAGACACTTAACGAGCCATCCAGGCGACCCCGTCAATTGTCTTAATTAAAACCTGGAAGAACTAAGTAGAAAGCACACATTTCTAGGAGAGAATTATACAATAAGTTGCGTGTTTTCTATACTTAGCTTGAGAATTCAGTTGAATGTCCATGGAAGTTTTAGGGGTCAGACATCAAAAAAACCTGGAAGTTAAGTCTGGAAGTCCTGTAAGACAGGATGTTCTAGCCACAGTAGTATTTGGTAATAGCAGGGAATATAGACAGAGAAGAGAGGAGAGGAGAGAAGAGGAGGATATAATTTCAGAGGAAGTTCAATTTCAAGGGATTGCAGGAGTCAAAGTGCTTATGATCATCTGTTTTCCTCATTAAGATAAAGTCCTGCCGGGCGCCTGGGTGGCTCAGTGGGTTAAAGCCTCTGCTTTCAGCTCAGGTCATGATCTCAGCGTCCTGGGATCGAGGCCCGCATCAGGCTCCCTGCTCAGCAGGGAGCCTGCTTCCTCCTCTCTCTCTGCCTGCCTCTCTGCCTACTTGTGATCTCTCTCTCTCTCTCTCTCTGTCATATAAAAAAAAAAAAATCTTAAAAAAAAAAAAAAGATAAAGTCCTGCCTTTTCTTACCATGACTAACTCTTAAGTTATCCAAAGTCTCAAGACTTTCTTGTAGAGGTTATGTTGGCCAGCATCATTCTAGGTTATCCCAGAACCTTAGCGTTGTCCCTAGACCCTGTAAATCCTGAAATGATTGAAATAATTTGGGGTCACTTTTTATTTCCCAGGATGAGCCAAAAATACTAGATTAATTCTTGAAAGATTTATTCAGATTGCATATATCTTCATAAAACCACTTGAACTGTTTTATAATAAAAATAATAAAAACAAATAAAAATATAAGGAAGAACAAATCAGGCCATTGCACAATGTCTGTTTCTTCTACGTACAAGAATGTCATCATGTTACTGACACCAAGGAAGTAGAAATAACCATGTCTAAATTCTGTTTCAATGCATGTGTAAACGATTGGTCAAAGAACTTGCCACTCTAGTTCATTCATGTAGGAAGCATATGTCATATGGTTTGTTCAAAATTCCCAGAGAAAAAACTCAGTCTGTTTTAGGTCAACTTATTGTGTGTATGAAACAGTTTTCTTGTTTATCCTTTTGAAAAATAGCTAAAAACAGCGTGGAATTTTGTTATTTCCTGTGCTAATTTATTAGAAAAAAGTCACATATTTCATATGATAAAGTGAAGTATATCACCTGAGAATATTATATCATTGGACTATAAACATGAACTATATAATATAAACTATATTACATAGTTTTCCTGGTTTGTCAGGGACAAGAGGGCTTACTAGGACAAAGAAGTTTCAGTTATAAAACTGAAAGCATTAGTGGGAAGCTGGAAGATGTTGATCAACTTAATATCACACAAGTGTTTAAGAAAAAATCACAGCTATGCATAGAGCTCGGTCCAAGAATATGTCAAGCTGAGCTTCCAGATTGGACATCAGCTTAAGGGCTGAGATCATCAGGAGCTCTCTAAAATTTAGAAATTGATTTCTAAATAGAAACCAATGTTTTACTTTTTCTGAATTCCAGAATTAAGGTTCAGATCTCTGGCCAGAAATGAGGTCTAAATGCCTGGAGTCCTCCAAATATTTATATTTAGAATAATACGTTAGTCCAACTTTCATATGTGAATAACATGAAGTAGACCTACATTAATTTATTTCTTGGAATAAAATGTTAATATGTAGAAGGGGACTAAAGGTGAACTGTATCTGCAGCTCTGGTTCCAAAAGGGAATTAGGTCTGAGTCAGAGTTAAAAGTGAGACACCGAAGAGGCAAGGGCTAGTCAGGGATTTTGAAACTTCCCCATCTCAGAGTGGGATGCAAGAACTGGATCCAACATCACCAGTGCTTAATGCATTAGCCTGATTGGATTGAATGTGTATAGGAGGCCAACCTTGTACATACTGAGTTATGCTTTGGAGGTATTGATGCTTTGCATGCTCATGGCAGAATCTGTGAGCAGGGAGAGCTGTTAGGAATACTGGGTGGTTTATCACACTCAGAAGTCAACACAGAGCTACTGAGAGAGCATGATCACTGGCTAAGCATGTGGGGGCCGGGGAGCTCTCCTCTGAGGAAACCTCTGGAGTGACAGAAAATCTTTAGGCTTCAAAGTGACTAGAAATGTATGGAAAGGAGCTATTGGATATAATTTAATGCATTAATGAGGAGAATAGCATTTGTGACATGTTTTTCATACGGCAAGAGTGTTCCTTTCAGACCTGGCTACTTAGGAACCATACAGTTTAAGGCACCTAGTAATGATGAATAAAATATTATAATCATTCTTGACATTAATAACTAACCCTCATGAAGTAAGATAACATCATAGAAACCAAAATTTTAGAGTAGCAGAATTCCAAAGTAGAGAATAGAAGACCAAGTTCTGACCCTCCGGTGGCATTTAACTCTCAGCCAATCTCTGTAACTAGAGTCTATTGGGAACTAAGATTTGCTCCAGCAAAGCTAAGCCCTACACATGTTCAGCAGAAGGAAAAACTAGGGGATCTATGTGGATATGGTCTATATACAATAAAACATGATGTGTCTCTTAGAAGCTGTGCTCCAGATGAGGACCATATTCACAGTCCTTCCTCATTGAATTGAGGGTTTAGTTTTCATTACCAATATGATTGTATAAACCACAATCACAAAAATAATTTAAAAGGGTTACAGGTTGCTTTACAAAAGCAAAAGCAGATCCTCTCTAGATGAACCTGTCTTTGACCCCTATCTCCCATAAATAAAACCTCATAGAATTTGAGCTACTGACCGAGTTCCCAGGCATAGGAGAACAAAAGAATGCCACTGAGAGACATTAGGATTAATGAAGAACAGGAGCTTCCCCAAATATTTATATTTTGGAATAATAAGCTAAAGAATATAAAACAATTATTTTACAAAGTTTAAAGACCTAGAAGTTCAAACACAATTATAAGTATTAGATATGAAAAAATAGGATAGAGCACTATTAAAAATGAAAAAATATAAATACAAAAATGAAAATTTCAATATATGCATTAAATTGCTGATGAGAACCTGCTACATAGTGACTTAGTGAAATGCATATTTCACAGAAGTCAGTCCAGCAAGATTGACAAAAGCTTAATATCATAGAAAGATTAGAGAAATGCAAACTACAATATGCATATAGAATATAGGGGCACTTGACTGGCTCGGTCTATAGAGCATGTGACTCTTGATCTTGGGGTCATGAATTCAAGCCCTGCATTGGGCGTGGAGTCTACTTAAAAAAATTAAAGTAATTTAAAAGAAGAATATAGAATATACATGTGATTATACTTCCCAAAGAACCAGAGAGAAACACTAGAGAAGAAACTACATTTAATAATATTTAACTTTCTACAGAAATAATTCTAAAAGTTAACATTCAAATTTGGGAAATTAAAAAAAAAAGCCCCAAATAAAAAGAAATTCACAAGTAGGTATATAGTATTAAACCACACAAAGAGAATATTATAAAAACAGCTACAGTTAAAAGACAAATTCCTTACAGAGGAATGACAAACCAGGGGGGATAAACCAGAGCATAATGGAATTGTATTTGTAGAATGTGGAGATGCTCGCTATTAATCTGCAATAATAAAAATTGCTAATATATCATTCAATAAAAAGTGGAAAATAAAAACAGATATTAACATTATCTTCCAAAAATGACCTTCTAAATGTAGTGCTATAAGAAGACAATAAAACCTGAATACACCTATTTCTGTTAAGCAAATAGAACTGGGAGGTAGAGATGGGTTTAAAGATAAGTCCTGACAGTTTAAGAAACAAAACAAAGGAACATAGGTGGGAAAAAGAGAGGCAAACCGAGAAACAGACTCAACTCTGGAGACCAAACTGATGGTGCCCGAGGGGAGGGGGGAATGGCAGAAAGAGGTGATGGGGGCTAAGGAGGACACTTGCTAGGAGCACTGGGTGTTGTATGCAAGTGTAGAATCACTTTATTGTACACCTGAAACTAATATAACACTATGTTAACTAGCTGGAATTTAAATAAAAACTTAAGGAAAAAAAAAGATAATCCTTGACAGATCGTGGAGAGGGAAAAACTGTAATTTGATACAAAATCTGCTAAAGATAAGAGAAAGGTGAAATGCCCTACAATTATTTTTCTCCTAGTTATGACCTTAAAAACTGTAGGGGTAGGTAAGTTAGGCAGGTTAGACTGGGCTGATACTGACAGGATTAAAGGAGAAAAACTAGGGCCTACATACAATAAATGTGAATTTTCTTACTCAAGCACAACCCCCTGAAGGTTTGGTTGGTTTTCAAGGCATCTATCCTTTCTGTAGTCATGCAGCGTTCATGGTCACTTCCAAGATTTGGCTCCCCAACCTGAACTTGAAGGAAGGAAAGAGGATACCAAGAGCTCAGACCTGTTCTTTGATGTTCTGACCTGGAAGTGACATGCATCACATTGGTCCACAGCCAGTTGGCCAGAATGTGTCACACACCCCTGCTTATCTACAAGCAGCCTGAGAAACGCAGGGAAAAGACTGGGGGTATTTGGGGGCAGGGGGTGGTGTATTACTACCTCTCCCGCACCAAGAAAAGGCCACACTGGGTGGTGAGCTTAGAAGAAATGGTGCTAAGTTTCCTCCTCCAAGAATTATTAATGACCTTGATTAATATTTTCATTAAGGCATAGAGATCCTGCAAGGCCAGTAAAAGGGAGGAAACATAAACTTATGAGACAGACACAATTCTGGTGGATATCTTTTCTTTTTTTTAATTTTGAATTGAATACATTTGACATGTAACATTTTGTAAGTTGAAACTGTGTAGCATGTTACTGATATATTTATATACTATAATATGATTGCTGATGGCAATATTTATCATATTACATAATTATAGTATAATATTATTATTTATATTCATTATATTGGCCACTAGATGTCTATGGCTTATGTACCACTCATTACAAGTCTGTACTTTAAAACACCATCACTCTTATTCCTCGCCCCATCCCCTGGTAACTCTAATTTACTGGGTTTTTTTACAGGTTTAACTTTATTAGATTCTACATATAAGTAAACGTAGAGTACTTGTCTTTCTCTGTCTTACTTACCTCACTTAGCATAATATGCTCAAATTCCATTCTTGGTTTTACTGTTATTACTGAGTAATATTCCATTGAATATGTGTGTAGGTGTGTGTGTACGTATGTATACATGCACATATGTGTGTGTGTATGCAGACACACACAAATATATATATACATACACACACACACACCACATTTTCTTTATCCATTCGTTAATCCACGGACATTTAGGTTGCTCCCATATCTTGTCTATCATAAGTAATGCTGCAATAAACATAGAGGTGCATGTATCTTTTCAAATTAGCGTTTTTGTTTCCATTGGGTAGTGGAGATTTGGGGGGGGGCGTAGTGGAGTTTCTCAGTGGTGGAATTACTGGATTGTATGGTATTTCTATTTTTAAGTTTTAAAGAAACTTCCATACTGTTTTCCACAGTGATGTATCAATTTATATTCCCTTCACCAGTACACAGGGTTTCTTCTTTCTCCACATCCTAACCAACACTTGTTGTTTCTTGTATTTTTATTTTAGTCATTCTGACATGTGTGAGGTGATATCTCACTGTGGTTTTGGTTTCCATTTCCCTGATGATGATTGGTGTTGAGCATCTTTTCATGTGTCTGTTGGTCATCTGTATGTCTTCTCTGGAAAAACGTCTTTGGAAAAATGTCTATTCAGGTCCTCTGCCCCTTTTTTAATCAGATTATCTGGTTTTCGGTATTTGAGTTGTGTAAGTTCTTCATATATTTATAAATATATATTATTCATAGCTACATATTAATGCATATTATATTTATCGTTTGCAAATATCGTCCCATTCAGTAGGATGCTTTTTTGTTTTGTGAATGGTATCCTTGAGTGTGCAAAAGCTTTTCATTTTGGTGTAGTCCCGATAGTTTATTGTTGCTTTTGTTTCCCTTGCCTGAGGAGACATATGTAGAAAATGTTGCCACAGCTGATTTCAGAGAAATTACTGCTTGTGCTCTCTTCTAAGAGTTTTATGGTTTCAGGTCTCATATTCAGGTCTTTCGTCCATTTTGAGTTTACTTTTGTGTATGGCAGAAGAAAGTGGTGCAGTTCCATTCTTTTGCATGTAGCTGTCCAGATTAATTGACCATGTAAGCATGGGTTTATTTTAAACACGGAGTCTAGCATATAGTGGACAATCACTAAATGTCATTAATATATTATTAATGTGTGAACTTTGTATGATTGTGATTTATGCAGTCCCATAAATGGGGATTATTAAATATATGTATATATTTATATTTATATATATACATATATATACAGAGCCATATATTTATATATAGATATTATATAGATCTATAAACTTATAGATCTAAATAGATATATGTATATACCTACATCTAGATAGTTGGATTATTTTTCTGGAAGGTTTTGGAAAACTAGACCATCTAATAACAAGGGATCTTCAAGGTTTCATGGAGGGGCTATAAACTTATCCAAAACTGCCTCCCACTGAGCAAGTATTGGGCTCTTTGTTATCACATTAACATATAATAGATCATACTAACAGTCCCTTTTCAAAGTTTCCTATTTGGGGTAATTCTTTCTGTATATATAAAATTACAATTGTCTATTACAAGATGATCTGATAAAGGAGGCCCTTAAAAGTTATGAGCTATGAAATTGGCATTACCCTAGACATGACCCTAGAATCATTCTTTAAATTAGTTGAATTTTACCTGTGACAGAAGTGATGATGATGTGAAAATACTGTTTTCTATTCAAAGAATTCAGAATGCTTTTGAGAGAAGTTATGCGATGGAAAAATGAGCACCTCCAAGACAGTATCTTAGCATTACTGAATCCTCAGTTCCATTTATTTAGATCCCATTTCTGATTTGCTCAATGGAAGAATAAGTTAAGGTCCTAGAACGTAAGAGGGAAACTAGTACTTATTTTTGTTTTCAAGTCTAGTTGACATAAAACATTCCCATTTAGGAAAGGTTTTATAATATTAAAAATACATACAAGAGAAATACAGCTAATTCAGTTGTACAAATAAGTAAAAACAACATTGGCATTTTATGGATACCTTAAATATTTGAATGCATTTCATTATATGTTCTTAATAACTCTGGTAACTTTTTTTCAAATAACATTGAACTCAGCCATTTCCCAAGTCCTGGTATTCTGGGCAAATATACTTCACCACATTTTCAGTGAAGAGCAGGTCTTAGAGAATGATATTTAAGTCACAGAATCATACAGAATTAAGAGCTTTAAAGAAATAAATCCATGTCAGCATGATCTTGGCTGCTGTCATTCATGTTTTGTGTGCTGTTCATTATCCAAACTCTGCTGCCATGGTCATTATTTATGCTGCGAATTATTGTCATACTGTTAAATACAGCTTTGAAAATGACAAGACCAATCTTTTTTATTTACCAGAAACCAATCATCCTGCCTAGAACCAACAAAAGTAAATTCTACGTCTGTTAAGCATTTATTGGAAACACTGCATATTATCACTCCAGTTCTTAGAAGAGAAGAGCCAAAGTGAGTAAAACAGCTGGGCTTCCCTTTTCTCAAAAACCCTTTGAAACACATATGCAATAACCTAAATGTAATATCCCGTGCTACTACTATAAGAAAGAAGAAATGAAATTCGAATTTTTATCCCTATCACTGCCCCTCCCTCAGATTTTCTCCTATCAGCTTCTCTCTTAGTCCATGACGAAATTCTTCCTCCAAACATACCTGGTCTCTGACCACACCTCTCTGCGTCTCTACTGCAGCTGCGAAGGTGTGAATCACTGTTGCATCCACTCAGATCCTTGTGGTAGAACAACCGTAACTCATCGCCCTACTTCTGCTTCTGCTAGCCTCCCATCCATTCTCGATCTGGCAGACACAGAAACACTCTCCAAACAAACCCTTTCAGCTCACAGTCCTGCAGTGCCTTCCAAAGTCTCTCAGAGTGAATCTAGAATCAGCCTGAAAGTTTACCAGGTTATAAGGAATGCCCCTTGGTGCCTCTCTGTCCTCACTCCATACCGTCCATCCCTGGTCTCCTTGCTGTCCCTCACACGGTGCTTACTTTTACTTCTGGGTGCATTTCTTTCCTTCAGGATAGCGAAGTTCCCCTAAGCTCCTTCCCTACCTCACACACACAATTCCTTCTTCTGGAGACCTCACGTCCCTCTTTCAAATGTCTCGTGCACACACATGTCGTCCCACTCCCTCCGACCTGTGCACGTACCAGCCTCTAGCTCACTCTAACTGTATTTACCTAATTTTCATTAACGTCTCTCTTTCTGTCTTCCACAACTGAACTGTGAGCCACTTGAAGGCATGTTTCATTCACTAATGAATGTCCAGCCCCAGCGCCCGACACAAGAGTGAGTGACATGTTAAATGAATGATGGTATCCTTGGAAAATTGAGAAAGTCTCCCCAGGACATTCTGAACAGAGGGGCCTGTGTCACTTTCTCCCATGAAGGCTATAAACTGATTGACATCTGGATCCATCCACCCCTCCTTATGTCCTGTTTTTGTTTTCTCCATTCAAATCCCTCTATATCGAGTCCCACAGTGAGTATGCACTTACCTACATAAGAGGTTAATCTTTTTACATTTAAACATTTTACCACTTACTAAACTTCTTCATTTTCCACTCCCTCTCATCCAGCTTGGATTACATTGTCCCACTTCAGCAAACATTTTGCCGGTAACCTAGCCTCCCTGCCTCTCTGCCTTTCGCTTATACCCAATTAGCAAAATAAACCTAAATGAACTAATTCTACAAAAGGCTTTCTCCAGGCTTGAATCTGGGCATTATTGAAGAATTCAAAACTCAGTCTTGCTGGCAGTCCTACTACATGATTCAAGTCAATTCTGATCAATTCTGTCCTTGATATTTCAACCCACGCCTCTTAGAAAGCTTAAACGTGTAAATGATAGGGCAGCCAGCAGGGCGCACTTACGTTCCTTCTATGGAAGGCCAGCAGAAGATTCAGAATTAATTAAAAGCAACATTTGAACAGAGTCGAAATCTACCTTAAAGATAATCTAGGACAATAAATTCCAAGGTGTTTCGTGCGTGGCTTCTTTCATAGTTCTGTGAGAACTTAATTAGCTGTGGAGCTAACATTTCATGACTGATGTCCTCTAACTGTTCAAACAAACAAACAAAAAAAACTGGTAAAAAATCTCAAATGCACTTGTGATGTGGCTTCTGATACAATTTCATCAAAAAAACGGAAGCTCAGTTTTAACTAGTTTATGATTCTCAAATCAGAAAAATCAGAGGATGCATGTTCATTAAATTCTTCAGAACTAACTTAACATTTTAAATACTTCTAACGCTGATGCTCATATTTTCCTTCCCTTGTGATATCTTTTATGTTTAATAACTCTCCAATCTTCTTCAGTGCCAGATCTCAGAGACTTAACCCTCAGACAGAGGCAATCTCATAAAAATTAAAGGCCAAGAACACAGGGCACTCCATTCGCATGTCGCAACCCCCAGGTGCCTGTGGGTTTATTCCTCAAACCCACAGCTCATTTTGCTTTTATTGTCACATCTCATACGATAAGGAAAAATATATCTAATCAGTAAAATCAGTGACATGTGTTAAATAAAGCCCATCACTCGTATGTAGGAAAGGGGAGTAAGAACAAATAACATTAAACAAATTTAGAGCTTAATGAAATCTTATTAATTATATCATAAAAACTGATCAATACAATTGGATTAATGCTAAATATTAATTAGTATTATAACTAAAAGTAAAAAAAAAAATCCATTGGTCTGCTCTAAACTTAGTCCAATTGATATTTTTGAAATGTATTAAAATAGCTCAGACTTTTGGAGCTCTGCCTACCAAATTAATAATTTAATCAAACCTGTAATTTAGCAATGACACCAAGCTGTCCACTGCCTCTGGATTTCTAAAAATGCTATTTTTGAAACTTCCTAAGTTAAATGGTAGAATACATTTTTAATAATTGTATGTTTAAAAATAAAGTACAATTCACTCAAAGAAGGAAGTTCCTGAACTTCTTAGTAAAAATAGAGAAAATGATCCTTGGTCAATTGAAAGAATTTCCAATTTATTACACGTAAACAAAATTTTAAAAGATTCATGTTTATATTAAACCTATACCTGTGTGAATGTAACTGGAAACCTAACTTCATAATTTTACTCTTATTATTCATAGCACTATCTAATTTGCACATATATATAATTATATAGCTGTTTCTCCTTACTCTGGCACTAGTCCATTATTTATAAAAGATGAGTTTATTTTATATATGCATATATATATATATATATATATTTAAGATACAATAAATCTTACTGTCCTACATATGCCTGTTCTTTAAGTTTCTTCCTGTTTCCTGCAGGCAGTCATGTGATATATAATATCATGAATCCCTGATCGATCGATCTACATATATTCTTATCTCTGACCTGAACAAGATAAGAAATTCATAGCTAGTTCACACCTTAAATATCATCACACAATTAGAATTATTTTTTTTAAAGATTTTATGTATGTATGTATGTATGTATGTATGTATTTATTAGAAAATGCATGAGCAGGAGGGAGGGGCAAAAGGAGACAGAAAAGCAGACTCCCCGCTGAGCAGGCAGCCCAGGGAGGACTCAGGGCTGGATCCCAGGACCCTGGGATCATGACCTGAGCCAAAGGCAGATGCTTAACCAACGGAGCCACCCAGGAGCCCCACATAATTAGAATTCTTGCTCAGTCTTCCTTTTAAGTATGTTTCCACAAACTTCAGATATTATCTAATATTAAAGATGACACAAAACCAAAAAATATATATTTTAATATATATATTTTCTCAAATATATATATTAGAAAAGGCAATTCTAAAAACAGAAGATAAATCCTTAACAGATTATTTAATAAATATATCTTTAGCTAAACTTTTTTCTTTTTTCCCTACAGTCAGGAATAGCTAACTCAGCACTGTATAACAAGTATTAAAAGCTAGCTAATGAACTAGATAACTTAATGCCACACATTATATAAAAAGGTAGACATTGTATTTTCTATCAACAACCCAAACTTCTTTGTTCTTATCCTAAAACTACTCTTTCGAAGTTTTATTTGTGTTAAGCTCTTTAAGATTTATTATTGTGACTCTTCCACCTATAAAAATTTCCATCAGTTTAGGTTTATACATCTTTCTATAGAATTATGTTNGTTAAGCTCTTTAAGATTTATTATTGTGACTCTTCCACCTATAAAAATTTCCATCAGTTTAGATTTATACATCTTTCTATAGAATTATGTTACATTGAACATTCTTGTCAATGTCTTGAAGTGTCCTATCTGTCAGAAGCTCAAAACCAAAACAAAGTTTTAAGATACAGTAACTCTCACTGTCCTACATATGTCTGTTCTTTAAGTTTCTTCCTGTTTCCTACAGGCAGTCATGTGCTGTATAATATAATGAATCCCTGATCTACATATTTGAGGAGAAAGGAATAACAGATTGCAGAGTGGTCTTCTGCAAAGCTTGAAAATCAGCTACAACCGGTACTAAAACCCTCAATTATGGTAGAGTCTCGATGTCATGAATTAGGTCACCTGTCAGCACCTGTCAGTGCTTTAGGCATAAACCACGAGGCTTGGACACCATGGAGGGGTTGTACTCCCTACACACATTCACAGGAATGCTGAGACAGACCAGCCGAGGACCTGTCTTATCACACATGTGTAAGTGCAGGGCCCAGATCATTCCAGGTGATGGTATGACGCTCGTCCTCCCATGAATGATGAGCTGGCAAAATTGGGCTCGAGACAAGTATTTGCTCCATTATAATGCTGTTCAATTTCAGACCCTGGCACCACTAGAGGCAGGTCTGATTCTTCCTCAATCTCATGGTTTACGAAGTCCCTTCTCCCTCTCCCAGAGTGGATGTCCATCCCTGTGGGATCCCCATGCACGGCTGCAGTATATAATAGAAGACCGGCATACCCGCTCTGTCTCCTACTTCCATCGGTTTATCTCCATAAACACGCCAGCAGGCCTAATGTGTGCATGGTCAAATAACGTCTAATTTTAGTTACTAAGTGGCAACACCGTAAGAAGCCATTTCTAAGTTCAGTGGAAAAGTCTGTATGTTACTCAGAGATTGTGGATTTTGACACAAAAGTGATTGGATGAACTTTTGATTCTATCCTTGAGGAAGGAAGTGAAAGTGTTCTTTGTGTGAGAATCGGAGTGATTACAGATTTCTGAGGGCCAGAGACTATGTTTAGCTGGTCCACCAAATTTCATTTTCATATATTTTATTAATATAAAGTTGACAGTAGCTGGGAAGGAGCTGCCCATGGAGGAACCGACACATCTCCTACCTTTTGTGGTTAGGTGTGGTGATATGACAATTTTTTCCAAAACTCATGCATGCTTTTTAAGCTGAAAATGTGAGAGTGCCTACCCAAGTTCTTTTGTCACTTTGCCTCTTGAATGCATTCAATAATGAGGCTCTCTGAGATGATGGGTTCATATAAAGGAAGTCCAGGTGAAAAATAACAGAGAAGAGCTTCCTTCCCCCTGAACATGAACAATCTCCTAGAATTGTTATATAAGCAAGAAGTAAGTTTCTATGGTGGAATGCCGTTACATATTTGAGTGCTATATGCATTGTTTCAACCTAGCTCATCCTGACATACACAGCAACATTCTTTTCCCCTATAATAGATGTTGAATTAATTAACACCCTATACTCAAAAAACAGAAAGCACTGGTTGGATGTAAGGCAAAGGAAGTAAGTGAATCTAGGTTTAAATCAATTGAAAGAAAGTTGGATTGTTTTCTCAAAGAAACAGGTTTCATACTATTTATGATGTGAGGCCAGATGACCCACATTCAGATATGAGAAGAGCAACCTTAAATCAGGTAAAGTGGGAAAAGAACATAGCATACCCTAAGAGTACAAATTATGGAAAAGTTTAGAAGAGAAAGTTAGTATTAATGCAAAGAAGGAATTCTAGGAAGGTAGCTTCTCTTAATTGATACTCTGATTTTCTAAAACATTAGTTAGTAGCAATGTCTAATGATGGGATAATCTAGCTAATTTCAGTGTTGGGTGTACTTTAATATATGTGCCATTTTAAGTCACCAGATCATTAGTTCTCACGAATACATTCGACTGCAAATCTTCAATTAGACTTCAGTCTAGAACAGCTAATCTGTCTTTTTATGGAAATGCTTTCATTGACTGGATATTTAGGTGGGTCTATGTGTCACATTTGCCACAGTTCACACATCTAAATGTCTGGAGCTCCCACCCACTTAAATGTTGCCCACTGATGTTCTCACAGGATTCTTTTCTTTAGCTCCCCTACCAGCCACGTGGGGACCCAACTCACCATCACTACTGGACCCAACTCTGCAGCCCCTACCCTCCTGTCCTTGCTTTTCCCCTGATGACCAACACTCTCTACCCCCTTGTGGCAGCCTGAGACACTACCTGTAACACTGTTGATGTTTTCCAAAATTTCATTCTTCAGTATATTCATGGATGGCTCTTATGCAGACCAGTCATGCCCAGTGCACTGTCCTTTTCTAGCGGGGAANACTACCTGTAACACTGTTGATGTTTTCCAAAATTTCATTCTTCAGTATATTCATGGATGGCTGTTATGCAGACCAGTCATGCCCAGTGCACTGTGCACTGTCCTTTTCTAGCGGGGAAGAAAATTTCTGATAAATCTCTTGATCCACCTTGAAGAATGTCTTTTCAAAATAGAGCTTACAGACTGACACTAAGTATCGCAGTTTTTCTTTTAGAAAAAGCTTCCCCTTCTCCAATCTAAAAAGGTCAAGAAAAGGTGGGGAAAGAAGTGAGATTTGGGGATCAAAGGACAGTTAAAGGTAGCTTCACATTGCCCACGTGACCACTGACCAACATCCTGGACTGATGTTCAGTGTGTCTTGCACTGACATAAATTTGTATCCATGATAACTTTGTCTTCTGGGTCCCTTCCAAAATGTTTCTCCCTTCCAAAATGAACCCTTTTTAGAAGACCCTAGTACCTAAGATTGATCTGTACATGTTTGATTGCCAACTATTCAGATAAAGTTCAAGTTCTTGACCTCAGAGTTCAGGACAGAATACAGAGGGAGCCCCAGTTCTGTATGTGCTCCAGATAAGACAACCATTTTCCTTGGATTTCCACTCCCTTGTCAGCAGGATTGGAAAGTCTTAGACCCAGGAGTGCTCCAAGGAGTGAGGGATTTACTTTCATACAGCAATCACATCACCATTTGAAGGACTAAATATGGAGTCCAAAAACTTTGCATGATTTTCAAAATATAACCACTCTGCTGACAGCCCACATTTAAAGCCTAGGTGACACCATATACCGTAAAACCTTCAGAATTTATGAGATGATATCTTTTGTCCCTCTTTGTATGAGTTCACTACAGCCATCTCAATTCTGGGACTCACATCAAGACAAAATTCTACTTTCCTTTTTTAATATTACTTCCAATCCTTCCCAAATTCTAATATCTTTCATTAGGCTTCCGGAACTCACAGCCAGTCATCAGCAAATGTCCTGTTTGACCCATATCTGACTTTTCCTTCACTTTCCTTCTTTAATAGAAACCTTTTTCCCTAAGGACCACTTTCCTACAGCAGCCCTAACTAATGTGTGTTTTCTGTCCCACACCCTGCACACTGCTGAGTCTGCAGGGAAAGTTTTTGGTGGCTTTGCAGTTTTCATTGTTTTCCTAGATCTTCAAATCCATCCCACCAGATTATACTACCTACCCCGTCTCCTTGTTGCACTCATCCACAAAACCACAGTTCTCCCCACTCATTCGTAAAAGATTCTAACCCCAGGATCATTATCACTATCTTCATAGTTCTTTCTTTCTTTCTTTCTTTCTTCCTTTCTTCCTTTCTTTCTTTCTTTCTTTTTCTTTCTTTCTTTCTTTCTTTTTTAAGATTTTATTTATCTGACAGAGAGATATTACAAGTAGGCAGAGAGGCAGGCAGAGAGAAGAGGAAGCATGCTCAGCAGGGAGCCTGATGCGGGGCTCCATCCCAGGACCCTGGGATCATGACCTGAGCCGAAGGCAGAGGCTTTAACCCACTGAGCCACCCAGGCGCCCAACTATCTTCATAGGTCTTTCTTACTTGTGATGATTTCTGTACCCATTTAGTATATTCTTCCAATATCCTGGCCTCACAGTTTTTGGTCAATTAATAACTGTTCTCCACCCACCTCAGTTTTTCCCTCCATGACCATATCTCTTCTGGTCACTAATCATCACAACACTCTTATTGTATCAAGTGCAGGAATCCCAGTTTTCAGCCACTACGCCCTTATTTTTCCAGTTAACTCTCTGGAGCACACTGATTCTGATTATTTTTCAGCCTCCAAAAGAGCTGGATGGATATCACAACCATTTCTTTTTTTTTTTTTTAAGATTTTATTTATTTATTTGACACACAGAGAGAGAGATCAGATCACAAGTAGGCAGAGAGGCAGACAGAGAGAAAGGAGGAAGCAGGCTCCCTGCCGAGCAGGGAGCCCANTTTATTTATTTGACACACAGAGAGAGAGATCAGATCACAAGTAGGCAGAGAGGCAGACAGAGTGAAAGGAGGAAGCAGGCTCCCTGCCGAGCAGGGAGCCCAACGTGGGCCTTGATCCCAGGTCTCTGAGATCATGACCTGAGCTGAAGGCAGAGGCTTTAACCCACTGAGCCACCCAGGCGCCCTATCACAACCATTTCAACCAAATCATTTTATTTTCTTCCTAAAGGGTTGGAGTTTATGGGACATCAGTGTTTTCACCTCTTGCACAATTCTTGAATTCTCCTGCCTCTACGTCTCTCTTTCCATATACTTCTAGCACAGTTCCAATTCTGACTGAGTCCAACTCACCACATACTCTGGGCTGGCCACGGTGAGGCTGCATGGACTGATGAAAACTATATGATTTTCCTGACTGAATACAAATTCCCAGGCAAAGACATCAGTGTGACTTTTATAATGGGTGGCAGTGTGTCTACGTTTCCTTAGATAATTTATTCCCTTTCTCTTATAGATGGTTTTTTCACACTTTCCCTTCTCCTCAAATTTTAAATATGAGTGCTATCTTTACTCTGTGATGATCTATGTTATAGGTAAAATGGAAGCAATCAGAAAGAACTTCTAAAAAAGCTCTTGATTACATCTACCCACGTGTAATGGTTAATTTTATGTCAAGTTCCCTGGACCATGGGGTGCCCAGGCATTTGGCCAAACATTATTCTGAGTGTCTGTGAGGGTGTCTCTAGGTAAGATTCACATTTGAATCAGGAGGCTGAGTAAAGCAGATTGTCCTCCCTAATGTGGGTGGGCCTCCCCCAGTCAACTGAAAACCTGAACAGAACCAAAAGGCTAAGTAAGAGGGAACTCCTCCTGCCATTTGAGCTGAGACATTAGTCTTTTCTTTGAACTCAAACCAAAACATTGGCTCTTCTTGGGTCTTGAGCCTGTTGACTGGCTGTCAGACCACCTGTGTTCATAGCCAGTACAACCTCACCACTTTTCTGTCTAATTTTTATTCCATCTGAGAATACCATCCTCCACCATGCCTCTCAACCTATGTTAATTCCTCGTCTGTAAGTGATCTTTCCATCAATTTACATCGATGATTTTATCTCTTTACTGGATAGACGCCTCAAACTACCACCCTATTTCTCTTGCTGCTTTTACATTAGAATTCTTTGGAAGAACTGTATAAACTCAGTGTTTTTTTTTTTGTTTTTTTTTTTTTTTAAAGATTTTATTTATTTATTTCACAGAGGGAGAGAGATCACAAGGAGGCAGAGAGGCAGGCAGAGAGAGGGGGGGAAGCAGGCTCCCTGCTGAGCAGAGAGCCCGATGCGGGCCTCGATCCCAGGACCCTGAGATCATGACCTGGGCCGAAAGCAGAGGCTTTAACCCACTGAGCCACCCAGGCGCCCTAAACTCAGTGTTTTAAAATTTTGTATTTACCAATTTCCTTCAAAAAGGTTTATACCCACTTTCTATCTACTTACCCAAATTTTCAATTAACATAGTCACCAATTGCTAAAACTTCATGTTGCTAAAGCAAATGGTCAATTCATGACCTGCACCTAATTTCACCACCAATGACCTTGACATTGGTGAATCCTGGGCCAGAACCACTCACACCGCCTTGCAAAAGCTGCTTGAGCACTCTTCTAAATTCTCGAGACAACACTTTGTTTTCTAGGACACAACATTCTCGTGGTTTTCCTTCTATCTTGTGGATAGCTGCTTCTCCATTTTCTTTGCTGCTCCCTACTCATCTCCTGATTTTTATCTAGGTATGTCTTTGAAATTTTTTCTTTTTATATTCATTTCCTTGAGTAGAGTGAACTCACAGAATACCATAGATAATGCCTTCTTTATAAATTATCTCCACATGTGTATCTTAAATCGTCTCTGAACTAGAAATCGCTTTATGCACCTGCCAACTGTACATCTCTCTGTGGGCATGTATTAAGTAAAGCAAATTTAGCATGTCCAAAACCCAAATTCTTGCTCTTTCTTACATACTTTCTCCTCAGTTGCTCTTCCCTGTCTCAGTCAATGTCAATACCATCCTCTAGTTTTTCAGACCCCCAAAACTTAGTGGCATGCATGATTTATAACCCTTTCTAACCAACCCCACCCTCAGATCCTCTCTAAACCATCAATCCCTCTCATCTAATTTGTAGGAATTGTCTCCTAACTGGTTTGCCTATTTCCACTCTTGACCACATGGACTTTTTTTTTTTTTTTTAAAGACAGGCCACAGTACCTTTTGAAAACCTAAAGCAGATACTCTCATTTCTTTGCTCCAATCTTTCCAATGGTTTCCTGTCTCAAAGTAAACACTGGTACATTCAGAATATTCTCAGTCTCTCTACCCCCTTAAACTCTAATGGCCATCAGGTGAGCTCTTAGCCCTGGGACTTTGTATTTGCTGTTCCCTCTGCCTAAACATACTCTTAAGAGCTACATGGCTTTCCCTCTCACACCCTAGGAGTCTAGTAAAGTCAACTCGGGAGGTTTTGTTGACTTAATTATATTGACTAACCACCAATGCCCTTCCTAATATTTAGTATAGTTTTAATGGGAAGCATCCAGAAGAGTTATTCATAAAGATTGATCATCCTTTTAAAAATTGACAATTTATCTTCAGTTGCCAACTGGATCCTGTTGGACCACTATTTTTATAGGCTGTTCAGCTATGGATTACACTTGAAACACAACAAAACATGGCTGAGGTTTCTACAGAAAACATGTATAATTTTTTTCTGGAATTTTGGGACCAATCTGACTATTTCAATTATATTCCTGTGTATCAAGTCATTCCAAGTATATTGGCACAAAGTAAACTTTTCCCTTTTTAAAATCTGAAGTATAATTGACAAATAACATTGTAGTGATCATAGTTATAAAACATATTGATTTTGTATTTATATATATTGGAAAATGATCACCACAAGAAGTGTAGTTAGCATCCATCCTATACCCATTTACAAAATTTTTCTTGTTTGAGGACTTTTAAAATTTACTGTCTTAGCAGTTTTCAAGTATGTAATGTGATGTTATTAACTAGAGTCACCATACTGTACATTACATCTCCATGACTTTCTTCATAACTGGAAGTTTGTACCTTTTGATCCCCTTTACTATTTCTTCCACCACCTACCTATGCCTCCTGCAACCAGTTCTGTTCCCTGTATCTGTGAGCTTGTTATTTTCATTTTATTTTCTTGGCATGTTGTCACAAATGGCAAGGGCACATTGTTTTTTATGTCTGAATAATACTCTATTTGGAGTGTGTGTGTGTGTGTGTGTGCACGCACATGCGTGCACACCTGTTTATTACAACTTTTTATCTATCCACTGAGGGATACTTACTTTGTTTCCATGGTGAGGCTATTGTAAATAATACTGCAGAGAACATGGGTTTGCATCTATCTTTTTGAATTAGCATTTTTGCTTTCTTTCGATAAATACCCAGTAGTGAAATTGCTGGATTGTATGGTAGTTCAATTTTTAATTTTTTGAGGATCCTAAAAACAGTTTTCCACAGTGGTCATACCCAATTTCCATCCCAAATCAACAGTGAACAAGGGTTCCCTTTTCTCTACATCTTCACCAATGCTTGTTATTTTATTTTATTTTATTTTATCAATTTATTTTTATTCAAGTATAATTAACATAAGTATTTATTAGTTTCAGCTGTACAATATAATGAATCAACAATTCTATACATTCTCAGTGTTCATCAAAATAAGAGTGCTCTTAATCTTCTTTATCTATTTCACCCATCCCCACCCACCTTCCCTTTGGCAACCACCAGTTTTTTCTCTGGATTTAAAAGTTTGGGGGGATTTTTGCTTGTCTCTTTTGTTCTTTGTTTTGTTTCTTAAATTCCACATATGAGTGAGATCATACGGTATTTGTCTTTCTCTGTCTGACTTATTTCACTTAGCATTGTACCCATTAGGTCCATCCATGTGGTCACAAATGACAATATTTCACTTTTTATGACTGAACAATATTCCATTCTGTGTGTGCACACCTACATGTATACACCAGCACATCTTCTTTATCCACCTATCAATGGACACTTAGATTGCTTCTGTATCTTGATTATTGGAAATAACACTGCAATAGACATAAGGCTGCATATATCTTTTCAAATTAATGTTTTGATTTCCTTTGAGTAAATACCAGTAGTAGAATTCATGGATCATATGGTAATTCTATTTTTTGATGTTTTGAAGAACCTCTATACTGTTTTCCAGGTGGTTATATCAATTTGTGTTCCCACCAACAGGGCACGAATGTTCCTTTTACTCCATCCACATCTTCACCAACACATGTTATTTGTCTTTTTGATAATGGCTATGTGACAGGTGTATCACTGTGCTTTTGATGTGCATTTCCCTGATGACTAGAAATGTTGAGCATCTTTTCATGTGTTGGTTGGCCATCTGTATGTCTTCTTTGGAAGAATGTCAATTTAGGTCTCCTGCCCATTTTTAAACTGGATTATTATATGTGTGTGTTGAGTTGTGTAAGCTCTTTGTATATTTTGGATACTAAACCCTTATCAGATATATCATTTCAAAAGTCTTCTCCTGTGCAGTAGGTTGCCTTTTCATTTTGTTCATGATTTCCTTGACCAGGCAAAAGCTTTTTATTTTGGGATAGTCCTGTTGATTTATTTCTGTTTTTGTTTCTTTTGCCACAGGAAACATACCTAGAAAAATGTTGTGATGGCCAATGTCAAAGAGGTCACTGCCTATATTTGCTTCTGAACTTTTATGGTTTCAGGGCTCACATTTAGGTTTTTAATCTGTTTTGAATTTCCTTTTGTGTATGGTATAAGAAAGTGATCCAACTTCATTCTTTTGCATGTAGCTGTCCCATTTTCCCAGCACCATTTATTGAAAAGATTGTCTTTTCCTTATTGTACATTTTTTCCTCCTTTGTCGTAGGTTAATTGACCTATATGAATGTGGGTTTCTTTCTGGGCTCTGTTCTGTTCCATGGGTGTATGTGCCTATTTTTGTGTCAGTACCTTGTTGTCTTGATTACTACAGCTGTGTCATATATCTTGAAATCTGGGATTGTTATACCTACAGCTTCATTCTTCTTTTTTCAAAATTGCTTTGGCTATTCAGGGTCTTTGTAGTTCCATACACATTTTAGGATTATTTGGTCTAGTTCTGTGAAAAATGTTGTTGGTATTTTGATAGGGATTGCATTAAATCTGGTGATTGCTTTGGGTAATATAGGCATTTTAACAATATTGATTGTTCCAATCCATGAACATCCAAATCTTTCATTTCTTTCTGTCATCTTCAGTTTTTTTTTTCATTAGTATTTTATAGTTTTCAGAGAACAGATCTTTCACCTCCCTGGTTAAGTTTATCCCTAGGTATTTTATGCTTTTTGGTGCAATAGTAAATGGGATTATTTTCTCAATTTTTCTTTCTGCTGCTTCATTATTGGTATATAGGAATGCAACAGATTTATGTATGTTGGTTTTGTATTCTGTGACCTTACTGAATTTATTTATCAGTTCTAATAGTTTTTTGGTAGAGTCTTTAGGGTTTTCTATATATCATATGTCACCTGCAAGTAGTGAAAGTTTTACTTCCTCTTTACCAGTTTGGATGCTTTTTATTTCTTGTTTGATTGCAGTGGCTAAGACTTCTAGGACTTCCAGTACTATGTTGAATAAAAGTGGTGAGAGTGGGCATCCTTGTTTTGTTCTTGATCTTAGAGTAAAAGTTCTCAGTTCTTCACTATTGAGGATGATGTTAGCTGTGGGCTTTTCATATATGGCCTTTATTTTGTTGAGGTATGTTCCTTCTAAAGCCACTTTGTTGAAATATTTCTTGTCTCTTTGAAAATAACCATTCTAACAGGTATTCGAATTTTCGTATGCTCATAAATTCTGAGGTTAGGAATTCAGATGGGACATAGCAAGATAACTGATATGTGGAATTGGTGAAAGAGGCTCAGTTGTTTTGGAGCTGGGATCATGTGGGAGCTCCTTAATTCACATGTCTGGCAATCAAGGTGGGATTAATTAAAAGCTGGATTTAGCTTTGACAACCGTAGTGAGAACCTACGGCCTCTCCCTGTGATGTATGTTTCCTCTCTGCACAGTGGACTCAGAAGAGGTTGGGATGATGATCATTGACAGGAATGATGGAGACATCTTTCTTTGAGGGAGTGTTCAACCATAGACAATGTACATACATTTGCCCCAACAATGGTGTGCATGCACTATACTCAAAATGTGCTTCCCAAACAAAGGAATGCAGGAGCACTTCCAGATCAAGCATATTTGGCCATTTTTGGCTGCCTCTCCTGCCTCTCTGATCTATTCCCATCCGGTCCTTCAAAATGTATATGTATAACATTCAGAGACAGAAAACACATCTCACTTTTCACACAGTCAGGCCTACTCTCGTGGCAGTCGGAATCAGAGCTCCAAGTGCACTGGACAAGGGAGGTGTAGTGTCTTGATTTGCATGTGAAATTGGAAGCTTTAAATGATATTTACTGGACTGGACTGGTCCAGAAAAGACCCAAAGGTTGTAAGATATGGAGTTATATTGTTTTTGTTGTTGTTGCTTGTTTATTTTATTTTTTTAGTGATCCAAGTTTCATTGTTTATGCACCACACCCAGTGCTCCATGCAATATGTGCCCTCCTTTATTTTTTTATTTTTATTTTTATTTTTTTATTATTTTGCCCCAGGGGCACAGGTCTGTGAATCATCAGGCTTACACCTTTCACAGCACTCGCCATAGCACAAACCCTCCCCAATGTCCATCACCCATCCACCCTATCCCTACCCTCCCATCCCCCAGTAACCCTCAGTGTGTTTTGTGAGATTAAGAGTTTCTTATGGTTTGTCTCCTTCCCGATCCCATCTTGTTTCATTATTTTTCCCTCCCTAAGCCCCACAACCCCCCGCCCTGCCCCTCAAGTTCCTCATATCAGAGAGATTATATGATAATTTTCTTTCTCTGATTGACTTATTTTGCTTAGCATAATACCCTCTAGTTCCATCCACACCATTGCAAATGGCAAGATTTCTTTTGATGGCTGCATAGTATTCCATTGTATATATATACCACATCTTCTTTATCCATTCATCTGTTAATATGTGCCCTCCTTAATACCCACCACAAGGCTCACCCATCCCCTCTCCCCTCCCTAAAGAGTCCACAGTCTCTCATGGTTTGTCTCCCCTTCCCATTTACTCCAATTCACTTTTCCTTGCCTTTTCCTAGAGTTCTCCATTTCATTCCTTATGTTCCACAAGTAAGTGAAACCATATGATAATTGACTTTCTCTGCTTGACTTATTTCACTCAGCATAATCTCCTCCAGACCCGTTCATGTTGATACAAAAGTTGGGTATTCATCCTTTCTGGTGGGTGCGTAATATTCCATTGTATATATGGACCACATCTTCTTTATCCATTTGTCTGTTGAAGGGCATCTTGGCTCTTTCCAAAGTTTGGCAATTGTGGACATTGCTGCTATGAATGTCGGGGTACATATGACCCTTCTTTTCACTACATCTGTATCTTTGGGGTAAATACCCAGTAGTGCAATTGCAGGTCATAGGGTACCTCTATTTTTAACTTTTTGAGGTATCTCCTCACTCTTTTCCAAAGTGGCCACACCAATTTGGATTCCTATCAACAGTGGAAGAGGGTTCCCCTTTCTAGACGTTATATCGTTAAGGAAAAGGTAGAGGGAATTTAGCAAAGCATTATTTAAAAAAAAGTATGATTAAGAAAAATAACAATTTATATTTTTTTCTTTAGTTGAAACTCCTCAAAAGTCAGTGGTTATGTTTCCAATACCATAAATGAAGTGGAGTACTATTTTGAATTTTAAGCCAGTCCATTTACAAGTAATATAAAATATAATCTAATTCCTGGATTTCCAGAAATGGACCCACTGGCTGCTTCAATAGTACTATACATATTATTTTCAAGTGATTTTTTAATAATATCTGAAATAAATGTCAAAATCCACACATGCATATTTATAAATAACAGATATGAGAGAAGGATAGTATTGAGTTATTTGAGGGGACAAAAATTAAGAAGGAATATGGAGAAAAATTTACTATAACACAGAACTAATCAGGATACACAGGACTTAACAAAAAAAAAACCTTTTAAAATCCATTCAAATTATATGACCAACCAATAAATGAATATGTTATTTATTTTATGATTTGAAAAGCCTTGTTTTCTAACAGGAAAACAAATAACAGTGGAGCCATATTTGCACTTAAATTTGACACAAAAATCCCTGAATTTCAAACATATGTGTCTTTTATTATTTATCGCCACTGTATAATATACAGTTATAAAACTATCGGTTCTACATATATTTGTTCAAAATAACCTTGGATTTTCATGACTGAGGGAAATAAAAATAAATCATATATATACTGATACTAGGTACACATTAAGTGGTTTGTATTAACCTACTTAATCTACACTATCAGCCCATGTGATTACATATTATTATGGGGTAATATCCTTTGATGCAAAAGGTTTATGAAGATTTTGCAAATCACATAGATACTAAATGGCACAGCAGGGATATGAAAACCAGTTGTTTTCCTCTTAATCCCATTGTCTTTATTTAAATGAAATCCTGTGTTCTTCAGTTTGCCTTTAGAAAAAAAGAAAACTTTAAATTTCTGAATTTGGAGCAGAATATACCATTTTTATTTATTTATTTATTTTTTCTTTTTTTAAAGATTTTATTTATTTATTTGACAGAGAGAGATTACAAGTAGCCAGAGAGAGAGGAGGAAGCAGGCTCCCTGCCGAGCAGAGAGCCCGATGCGGGCCTCTATCCCAGGACCCTGAGATCATGACCTGAGCCGAAGGCAGAGGCTTTAACCCACTGAGCCACCCAGGCGCCCCAGAATATACCATTTTTAAAACAGGTAGTGTAGAATGTCTTGTAAAACTATATTTTGAAAAATCAATAAGCATGTTCATACAAGTGCACTGAGCTTCTAGGAGTACTCTGTTAAGTATANTCAATATTTTTTTTTTTAAGATTTTATTTATTCATTTGACACAGAGAGAGAGATCACAAGTAGGCAGAGAGGCAGGCAGAGAGAGGAGAGAGGAGGAAGCAGGCTCCCCGCTGAGCAGAGAGCCCGATGTGGGCATCGATCCCAGGACCCTGGGATCATGACCTGAGCCGAAGGCAGCGGCTTTAACCCACTGAGCCACCCAGGCGCCCTAAGTATATAATTTTATAGACAACACTATATTAGGCATTTCATCTTGTCATTTTAAGTTTTTCTAATTGGAAGTCTCTACAGTTTATCACTACCCCTAAGAAACAGATGGCACACACACAGGATAACTGGAGAGAGAGAGATTAATTAGCTGAGTATTTACAGAGTTGGGGCCGGATTCAGGAACTAACCAGTGAGGGTAAAGAACATAGCAACCAGTGAAAGAGAGAGGCTTTGTCGATCCTGAGGAGTGGAGAGGAAGAGGCTGTTAGGAGAACTCAGACAGCATCGGTTGCAACCCCAGGCAGTGGCCTCCGGACAGATGTTCTGGCTGTGGTGGAGGAATCCAACCCCCATCGAACCAGGGCAGGAATGTACTGGCAGAAATAAGAACCTCTTTTTTGTCTGCCTATTTTCTCCTCTCTTCTTCCTGCATCAGCCAAACCCAATGTCTTAGTTCCAGCTGCCCTAACAAAATACCACAGATCGAGGGACTTAAAGATAGGATTTTATCTACTCACAGGTCTAGAGACTGAAAGCCTAAAATCAAGGTGGCAGGTTAGTCAGTTTCTCTTGCGAGCTCTCTCCTGGGTTGCAGACAGCTGCCTTCTCACAGTGTCCTCATGTGGCAGAGAAAGCCAGCAAGATTTCTTATGTCTCTTAAAAGGGCACTAATCCCACTACAGGTCCCCACCCTCATGGCCTCTTCTCAACCCAATTACCTGCTAAAGGCTCCATTTCCAAATGCCATCCCACTGGAGGTTAGCTTGGACATGTGAACTGATGAACTGAGGGGCACATAATTTTGTCCACAGAACCCAGCTGGAAGCCTTAGGGCAGGGAGCCTCTCTAGAGTCTAGACTTGTTGGAGTCAGTTTCCCAGGACACAGAGCCAGGCAGAAACCATCAAACGCGCACATTTTAAAAATCCGCATTTGTCATACTGATGAGAAATGCAGGTTTCCTGGCCTGTTTAATTAAAGAGCCATCTAAAGTCTTTCTTTTCTTTTCTTTTCTTTTTAATTTTTAAAGATTTTATTTATTTATTTGACAGAGCATGAGCAGGGGGGAGGAGCAGAGAGACAGATAAGCAGACTCCCTGTTGAGCAGGGAAGCTGATGCAGGGCTTGATCCCAGGACCCCAAGATCATGACCCCAGCCAAAGGCAGATGCTTAACTGACTGAGTCACTGGGACACCCCAAAAGTCTGTCTTTCTTTCTTTCTTTCTTTTTTTGCCATGATCAGCATTTCTAGCTTTTAATAAGTAAACTGTTAAGGATTTAATATACATATCTGTACTTCATTGTTACCATTTCAATCTTGAAAGTATAATTTTCACTGCTTAGAGATAAAATCTCTAACTTTCAAAAATGAGCTCATTTTATAGATGGGTCATATGTGGACAAATCTTTGGCTTTTATTAAACTGCATTAAATGATTGATTATGCTGAGTCCTTACTTTGGCATCCAGTAGACACAAACTCGATTGTACATATTTTTAAAGATTTAAAAGAAGTTCCTCAAAGTTATAGATGTAAGAGCCCATATTTTACTTGATATAGTTGAAAATCCAATAGAATAATCATTTCTTTTGATAAGTATTATAATAAAACTTCCCAGAGGTATCTTGGTGGAGAATATCTTTCATTCTTAAACATCTGCAACCAAAACAAAACAAACAAACAAACAAAAAACCTTAAAACTCATACTTCACATTATTTTTTTCTTTTAGTTATCAGGTCAAAAATATAGAAATAAATGTATTTAACATGCATTTCTATACACTTGAAGATCAGATAAACCTACCTTATAAATTACTATAAACTGTAAGATAAATATTTTTGGCTTTTAAGTCAATTTAAAAAGTATGGCTTAAAACTGATTAGAGAAAGAAGATAGGGACATCTCATACTTGTTACAAAACATACTTGTTTGTGTGTTTGTTTTTGATGTAATTGTGGAATTCTCTCATTTTGGTTTTCAGAAGGTACTATTGTGATATGGAGGGAGGCTAGCAGGACGTCACCTTTTTCCTCTCTGGTTAGATGTCCAGAGCCATAAAAATACACGCATATTATTAGACGCTTGTTCTCAAGCAACAACAGTTATTTGGTACTGTGCACTACCATGGGGGCAGTTTCTTCTGAGCACCTGTGAATCATTGCCAAGAAACTCTCGCAGCCACACCTTCCATGTATATAGAAATACACACTCAACCTCAAACCTGATGTTTTCCAATGATCTCAAAAAATTGTCAAAATTTTAGATAATTCTTGGATGCCTGGGTGGCTCAGTGGGTTAAAGCCTCTGCTTTCGGCTCAGGTCATGATCTCAGGGTCCTGGGATCGAGGCCTGCAATCGGGCTCCCTGCTCAGTGAGGAGCCTGCTTCCCCCTCTCTCTCTCTGCCTGCCTCTCTGCCTCCTTGTGATCTCTCTCCCTCTGTGAAATAAATAAATAAATCTTTAAAAAAAATTTTTTTAGATAATTCTTAAAAAAATAAAGGAAAATTATTTCTGTGTTTTTATTATAATTCTGTTGTTTTGCCCAAAGATTCTTTAGAATAGGAAATAGACAGTGTCTTAAAACTCTCGGTAAGGCCGTAGTTGTGTCTTTTTTTTTTTCTCTACTTTAATTTTATTTTTACTTTAATTCTATTCTTTCCTTTCCTAAAAGGTAATTGCTTCCTGAGCATTGAAATCTGCCCTGATTTCAAAGAAGATGATAAAAATGAATAGAAAACAAAACGTGTCGAGATTACATTTGTTATAACTTAAAATTATCCTCTAGGCATTAATGTGTTAACTAGTAAAAACCCTGAAAAATGGTGACAGTGGTACTAAGGTGCTCTTAAATTCTGATAAAGGTAAACTGAGTGGTGTTTTAGATTAATGTGAGATATACTAGTTAAGAAGTGCTGAAAAACATCCTTTACCATGTCTTTTGGAATGTTCTAATGAAATTCTAGAAATGTAAAGTACGGTACATTATTTTTTCAGAAGATAAAGGAAGAAAGAATTTTCATTTATCAAAATGAAAAGTGAAAGTAAAGGTTAACAGTGCAAGTTACACAGAGGTACAGTGCAAAGCATTTTGAGTTTAGAATTTGTTTTGTATGAAGAATCGTTGAAAAAATGATCAAAACCTTAAGTTTCCAAGGACAATATCCTTTTCTGTGAAGTTATCAAGGTTATGAAGAGAAATGGAAAGTGTTCACTTCACATTTAAGATTAGTGGGTGGATTTTGTTTTATTCTAGCTGTTTTTATGGCTATAAGAGCTGCTCTATAGAAAGAAATATTTTATATTAAAAATAAAATGCTTCTTTTTTATTGACATGATACCTGATAAACAATTTGGCTAAAAATTTGACAGATTTGTCTGGTCGTTTAACTAAACTAGTTAAGTCGGTAGGGTTACATATTCACCCAGTAGGTAACTAAATGAAGAAATGGGCATCTGTGACTATACCATTTAGACAAGCTAGTTAGACAATTCAATTTTACTTCAATGACAAATGAGTAAAACAAAATTTGTTTTTGTAATTTAGTTAAAAAAATTAAGAATCAGACTTGTGGGCTGTCATCATATTGATTCAGCATATTTGTTAGCTTTTGGATTGATTGGTTATTTCTGGCTTTTTTGATGTAAAAGAAATGAACAGCTACCTGTCAGTATTTGGCCAATTCATAATTCCTGTTATTTTTCTTTCTTCCTAATTCATTCACTCCTTTCTTTCTTTCTTTCTTTCTTTCTTTCTTTCTTTCTTTCTTTCCTTCCTTCCTTCCTTCCTTCCTTCCTTTTCTGTTTTCTTTTCTTTTCTCTTTCTCTCTTTCTATCTCTCTCTTTCTTCTGAAAGAGAGAACATGTGCACAACATGGGGGAGGGGCAGAGGGAAACAGAAAATCTTAAGCAGGTGCCACACTCAGTGTGGAGCCCAATGTAGGACCCAATCTCATGTCCCTGAGATCATGGCCTCAGCTTAAATCAAGAGTCGGATGCATAACCCACTGAGCCACCTGGGCACCCCTAATTCCTATACTTTGAATATGAGTATGACGTAATTTATAATTATATCCAAAACAGTATTTGTCATGTGTGAATTATTAAAATTTTTGCATATTCCTATTTTTTCAAAAAGCAAGTATAAGAACAGAAGAAAAGTTATATGACTGTAGCACGTTAGTGATATAATTTAGTCTCCTTTCTGATTCTTCACATTCCTCAAGATATGAGTACCACAGTCATATAATAACAAGAAAAAACCCTCATATTTTATATTTCTTTACAAACGAATCCTTAAAATGAATATCACCTCAAGTATGGGGGCATTTTTAGCTCAACCTTCAAAGAATATGTAAAATATTGAGGGTTATCTTAACTTAATTGAGAGGAAATGTAGTACATATGTAATACATCAAATAAATAAATTTTTTACTATATTGTCTTATTTTAAATTTCTCTCTGCATTTTCCATATACATAATCTGCCTGAGTCATGAAAAGGGATATAATAAATGAATAAAAGATACACACAAAAGGAAAAGAAATTGTGCTTTCACTTCTGAATATGAAGAGAGAAATGAAATTAAAATCATTCTTTTGAAAAATAAAAATTTCTACTTAAAAAAGGACCTCTTGCCATTAGATTCCTAGGTGTTCTGTATACCCTAGAAAACACTCATACTACCCTAGAAATGTAGAATTGTAATTACTGTTCGCCAGGTGCAGAGAATCTATGTTTCTACATTTTGATATAGACAAGACCGATTTCATTAAAATTCTGTGGGAATAAGAGAATATTCCTTGATTAAACTAGTTAAGACCCTTATGATATAGCAATATCTAAAGTTTTACACTGTTTTTTTCCTTGATGCATGTATATTGTTACTTTGGTCTTCCAGTTACTTTTATTGTTAAAGACCAAGTGATATGAAGATAATGAAAAAACAAATACAGTCATTTCAGTTGTCTGTATTTGTAACTTAATTCTACTCCCGAAACTAATATTACACTCTATTTTAACTAACTACAATTCAAATAAAAACTTGAAACAACCAAACAAACATAAAAACAAATTTTAAAGTACCTCAATTTCCTTACAATCCTTTACCAGTTGGCTAACTGCATCCTTCATTTGGTGTAAAATGGACAAAAGAGAAAAAAAATGCTAGTATAATTTTATCACAATAAAAATTGTTGACATTTTCTTGAAAACAGTTTAGATTTATGTCAACAAAATAGGACAATAGGGTTTTCTAAGTTTTTAAATTTTAATTCCAGTATAGTTAACATACAGTGTTTTATTAGTTTCAGGTATACAATTTAGTGATTCAACAATTCTGTACCTTACTTGGTGCTCATGATAAGAAGTGAGCACAATAGGTTTTTACTCGTTTTTTAATCATAGACTATAAATTTAACAAGACTAATACGTTTTTTTCAAAAGCTAATACTTAATGGGATACCTGGGTGCCTTAGTCGGTTAAGCATCTGCCTTCAGCTCAGGTCATGATCCTAGGTCCCTACTCAGTGGGGAGCCTGCTTCTCCCTCTGCCTACTGCTCCCCCTGCTTGTGCTCTCTTTCTCTTTCTGACAAATAAAACCTTCAAAAGCTAATACGTAGAATTAGTATTTAGTATCCAACCTTTTGTTGGATGCCTTGAAAGCAAAACTTATTTTTTTGCAGAAGTGAATCTGCTCCAGGGATTCTAAGTTTGGGAAATCCACCTAGAGGCTCACAGTAAGGACAGGCAATCAAGAATCCCAAAGGGAACCAGTCCTACCCTGAGGATAAGGGCGAATCTAGGCTGGAGACACTGAGATCCTAAGTGGGCTGCTCAAGTCTGTAGGACAATTACATTGATTTTAGGGAGGAAATTATTCACAGAAGCTCTGGATAATGACCCATCAGTTTACACTGAAAACAATTTTCAAATTGAATAACAGCATCAAAGAAAGTAGCACCTATAAAGAGATGAGTCTCTATTTTGCTTTCTTCCTAGAACATGGAAGAACTGAGCTCTTAAGACTGAGTAACTTAAACTTTTTTTTAGCAAATAGGAAGAAGTAGAAGATATTTATGTCATTAAGTGTCAGTGGTGCTTAAGTGTTTACTTAGAAACGTAAGTAAAATAGAATTACATTTGAATCCTGTGTTCATGAAACTCTGAGTACTGTTCTATCATATAAGGTATCCTGTCATATTTAGCTCTAATTTAATTCAGCAAATGTTTATGAAGCACTTATTATGTACCTGGCATTTTAATAATGCTACATGAAATATAATGGCTTCATCAGTCATTTTCATTGGCAAGATGTGCTAAAATGTTCAATGTTAAGCTAATTCATTTCTGAAATGCTTCAGAATATTTTTAAGGCCAAAATGATTTCTAAATATATTGTCAATTTCTATTCCCCGTGTTATAGAAACTTTAAAATAGCTATGCTTTGGGGAGCCTTGGTAGCTCAGTCGGTTCAGTGTCTGCCTTTAGCTCAGGTCATGATCCTGGAGTCCTGAGATAGAGTCCTATATCAGGCTCCCTGCTCAGTGGGGAGTCTGCTTCTGCCTCTGCTCCTCACTCCCCTCGTGCTCTGTCACTTGCTCTCTCGTTCTCTCTCAAATAAACTCTTTGAAAAATAAATAAAACAGCTATGCTTCATTTTTATTATCTTAATAGGAACACTAGTTTATCAATATGGCTTCACCTATTGTTAAACATACTTCTTGTACCCTTATAGAAGACACAGTGAGGGCGCCTGGGTGACTCAGTGGGTTAAAGCCTCTGCCTTCAGCTCAGGTCATGATCTCAGGGTCCTGGGATCAAAGCCCGCATCGGGCTCTCTGCTAGGCAGGGAGCCTGCTTCCTCCTCTCTCTCTCTCTGTCAAATAAATAAATAAAATCTTAAAAAAAAAAAAGAAGACACAGTGATTGTGCCCACATAACTTCAAATCATTTAGATGAGAAGCAAAAAAACAAAAAACAAAACAAAAAAAAAATCCCAATTATCCAGATGTTGAGTTTAAATGATATACCAAACATCTGGTGTTTCCAAATAAATTTTTCTTGATTCTGCAAAGCTTTAATTTTTAAGAATGGAGACTTAAATGTCAGACCCAAAATATTTCTCAGCCTAAAATTAACACACATGAATTTGTGATATGTTGGAAAGAAATTATTTCAAGAGGTGGGCTGACATAGAAATGCAAAACCTTTTACTTCACAATCACACCCAAAAGGATCATTCTATTACCATGCAAGCAAAGAGATTTTCATTTAAATGTTCTGCCTTTTAATGCTTCTTGTCATTTATTTGACCTATGGTCTTATCCATCTGCTCAGCTTCTCAGTGTTAATAACTATTCAATTCTCAAATTACAGAATATCATGTAGTTAGAATGGTCAAGACCTGAAAGTTTCCAAGTTCACAGTATGTCTGTGGTTTATAGATCTAAAATACAAAGAACTTAAAGATTTGAGTGGAAAAAGGCATTTTAAACATACGATTTACAATGCAATATGGGAAATAACATATGTTTAAAAATGTTTTTAAGATTAAAAAAGTTTAATGTGTTAGAAAACCAACTGTTCGATATAAATATATCTGTCACAGATTTGATATACAGTCTACCTACAGTTGCTTTTTTTTTTTCGTGTAAAGGTCAAAGCTTAAATTTTTTCCCATAGTGTACTTAGTACCACTTATTGCAAAGATCATTCTTTTCTGCTGCTACACAGAGCAATCTCTGTCATAAAGCCAATGTTACATTTAATTGTTCCTGTTCGGGGCTTTTATTTGATCCTGTTGGGCATTTGTCTACCTTTGTGCTATTACCATACTGCCTTAATTACTTTATTTTTTAATAAGCCCAGCTGCACACCAAGAGAGGAAGAGTGGCAGTGACCATCTTGGTAGGTAGGAAAACTTTATCACTGATATTGCTTAGAATTTCTTGTGCATATTAATTATAATAATTAAAACAAACAACCAATAAATTAAAAAACCAATGCCTGGTCACTTTTTATAAAGAACTTTGAAAATCTGTATGGACAATTTACTGCTTTATTGCCTGAATCCAAAGTGAATTTCTGTCGTCATACTCTTTCCTCCCAACCCAGTTGATTGTCTATGTATAATTATCTTTTTTTTTAAGATTTTTTTTTAATTTATTTATTTCACAGAGGGAGAGAGATCACAAGGAGGCAGAGAGGCAGGCAGAGAGAGAGAGAGAGGGGGGGGGGAAGCAGGCTCCCCGCTGAGCAGAGAGCCCGATGCGGGCCTCGATCCCAGGATCCTGAGATCATGACCTGAGCGGAAAGCAGAGGCTTTAACCCACTGAGCCACCCAGGCGCCCTATGTATAATTATCTGCTAGAGCATGTTCGTCAGAATTTTTTCTTGAAGGCAAATCTAATGCAATTTTACATTGGCATTATAAGGAAATGATAGAGCATTTTAGAATTAATTGACAACATATCAATAACACATTCCAATCATGTATATGAACTATCCCTATATAATTTGTTGTTATTCATTTTTTCTCAATAAGAACTTATATTTTTCGGCATAAAGAGCTTGTATGTTTATTGTTATATTTATTTGTAAAGGATTTGTTTAAAAAAATTTTTTTTAAGATTTTATTCATTTATTTGACAGAGAGAGAGATTACAAGTAGGCAGAGAGGCCAAGCAGGGAGCCCAATGTGGGGCTTGATCCCAGGACCCTGAGATCATGACCTGAGCCAAAGGCAGAGGCTTAACCCACTGAGCCACTCAGGTGCCCCTAAAAAATTTTTTTTGAAGTTTATTTATTTGAAAGACAGTGCAAGATAAGAGAGCATGAGCAGGAAGGAGGAAGAAGCAGGCTTCCTCTCCAGAAGGGGGCTCTATCGCAGGATCCTGGGATCATGACCTGAACCAAAGGCAGATGCTTAACTGACTGAGCTACTCGTCCCACCGAGAACTTGATTTTTTGAAGCTATTCTACATGGAATCCTTGGTACCCTCACTGAAATCATTTATTACTTATAAAAATTATCTATAGAATCATTTGAAATTTCTATCTAGGAAAGCATACTCCCTGAGAATAATTCTGATGGTAGATATAAATACAATAATAAATTGATATAACACTAAGAAAAATATAGACTGTTACCTTTACGATTTTGACTTAAGGTGGGTGATATTTTTAACAGAACACATGGAATAAAAATGACAGATGAAATAATTGATCAATCAAATCATGAATAAGTTTCTCTTGCTGCATAACAAATTACTACAAACTCAGTGGCTTAAGACAGCACTCATTTAGTAGCTCATAGTTCTGTAGCTCAGAAGTTCATTGATGGCATGACTGAATTCTCTATTTAGGGTCTCACAGGCTGAAAACAAGATGTCAGCTGGCCTGCGTTCTCATCAGGAGCTTAGGGTCTGCTTCTGAGCTCATATGGTTGTGGCAGATTTCAGTTTGTTTTGGTTGCCCAACTTAGGTCCTATTGGCTTGCTAGTGATCACCCAGGCTCATAGCTTTCAGCCCTGGTGATTACATACATGAAGAAGCCATCTTAGAATTGTGCCTACCACAAACATCTGAATTAGTTACTATCTTTCATTAAAAGGCACAGGTTACAGAATGAGAAATCAAGTAAAGGAGAAGGTTATGAGAAACGTCTAGAAATCAATGGGAAAAACATGGCACATCTCATAGAAAACAATGAACTGAAAAGACTTAAATAAGCTTTTAATACTAGAATCCACCCATCTGTCCATTAAAATAAATACAGTTGTCTGCAGACATCATACAAAACCAGACAATCAAAAGTATTCACAGGGTATATCCGCATAAAGCTTTAACTACAGTTAATAGATAAAGAAAGAAAGCTCCAGCAAATATCACAGATGTCTGAGACTTTCAGGCCCAGCTCTCAGGGCCCTTTCAGAAACTCACTGAAGTGAGCTTCATTTGCAATTGTTAACCATCAAGGTAACAAGTTTTCGGAGAGGTCTATATATGCCATTGGTTACAAGGCTGAAATCAGGCAGTGTAACTGCATAAACCAGGTACAAAACATCCATCTTTGCACTTTTAATGAGCATTGTATCTACATTTGGTGTCCAGTGCTTCCAAGCAGGTTCTGACTTTAAACTGCATACCATAAATCACCAGTTAGTATGCCTCACCCTTGTCTTTGGTCAAAAATCATTACCATAGTTCCAGACATCCCTGGAGAAAAGCCTAGAGTTACCATAGACTAGCTACGAGTTAACCCTCTGTTTGTACTGTATTCAATTTCATTATTGATCAGATAAATGTAAATTAAAACTTCCATTGGATATCAATGTCCACCAAATGGGTTGTAATTAAAAGATTGATATTAGCAAGTATTAGAATAGAGAATAGCAAGAACTCTTATAGCACAGCATCGTTGGCTGTAAGTTGATAATGCCACTTGGGAAAAGTAAGTTTTGCATTATCTAGTAAAGTTGAAGGTGCACATATCTTATGACCAAAATTTCTTCCCCTATATATATGCCCAGCAGAAGTCTGTGTGTATGTATGTATTTCTTCTAACATGTAAATGAAAATAGCTGAAAGTTTTAAATAATCCAGGTGTCTGTCATCAGGAAAATGTTTAAATAAATTCTGGTATGTTCAGACAGTTGAATAGAATATAACAATGAAAATAGGGCGCCTGGGTGGCTCAGTGGGTTAAAGCCTCTGCTTTCGGCCCAGGCCATGATCTCAGGGTCCTGGGATCGAGGCCCGCATCGGGCTCTCTGCTTGGCAGGGAGCCTGCTTCCCCCTCTCTCTCTGCCTGCCTCTCTGCCTCCTTGTGATCTCTCTCCCGCTGTGAAATAAATAAATAAAATCTTTAAAAAAAAAAAAAAAAAAAAAGAAAATAAACCAACCATTCTGTAAACAGTTTACAGAGAAACAAGCATAATTTTGAACATAAGAAGTTAACATAAAACATAGACTAGTCTGTTTATACAATCTGCAGAACTAGGCAAATTAAACTGTAGTGTTTAGGGATGAAATGATAAATAAAAACAAGTAAGTGATTATGATAAAACTCTTTGGAGAGTAGAAAGTAGATGGGTATTGGTGATTGAATGGAGAAATGAGGAAGGCTTCTCAGTGGTATTTTAAGGATGTTCACTTTGAAATAATTTGTTCATCTCTACGCTACAGTTTTGAGCACCTTTCTGTTACGTGTTTATTGCTCTCAATTAAAAAGCTATAAAATACAGAAAGAATTCATTTAAATTTTGTAATGTATTAAATGTCATGATTTTATACCAATTGAAAAGATTTTAATTACTCTCTCAAAGAAAGAAAATCATAATATTTAATGCCTAAATAATTAGAGCTGCATGAAATGAAATCATATTATCAATTCTAGCACCAGAAGTCTGAATTTGCAATACAAGGTTATCCCCTTAAAAATAGTCACTGGTAAGGGGTAGGGGCAAATCAGTCATCCTCACGATGTGTGGAGATGGCCCCTGTAGAAATTAAAGGACAGGATGGTACAAGGCCACACTGCAACATTGTACTTGGCATTGCTTTACTTTTTCCAAATTAAGTTTCAGCCTGAATATCAAGAGTGTCTCCTACTCAGAGGTAAGTGTCCTTCCTTCCACAAAATTTATGAAACTTGTCAGAACATGAAAAGGGCTTTCAAAGGCATTTTCCATCTGTCTGCTCTGGACTGCACCACTCCCTCCTCACTGTCCCAAGGGAGCTGACCAGACATCACACATTAGTCCTCTGGTGCCTGGAAAAATCACTTCATCACGGCCCTGCCTACTCAGGGTAAATAATGAAGTTCCTTTCATGGTGCTGGTTTGAAAGTTGACTAGAAATTTTTAACACTTGGCTGTTTGGATGCTTCGATGGGTGTTACTTAATTGTTGAATTCTGCATCACATTTCTTGGGATGTTATAGACTTCATGTTTGTGTTCCCCCAAATTTACATGGTGAAGCCTAATTCCCAGTATGGGGGTATTTGCAGGTGGGGTCCTTGCGAGGCTATGCCTTCGTGAATGGGATTAGTGCCTTTATCAAATGAACCCTAGAGAGCTCCTGACCCATTCTTCCAGGAGAGGATACAGTGAGGATACAGTGAGAAGTTCAGTCTGGGAACCAGGAGGTGGTACCTACCATCCCCAGATACCCAATCTTCAGGGTGACTTGATCTTGGACTTCCAGCCTCAGGGACCTTGAGAAATAACTGTGTTTGTTTGTTTGTTTTTTAAGCTACTCAGTCTGTGGTACTTTGTTATAGTGGCCTGAGCAGACCAAAAATGGGGATATATATGAATTTTATACGTGAGAACAATTTGGGAAGTTAATGTTACAATTTTTATTCTTGAGTCTAGGTACATAAAGAGGAAAAAAAATAGCTTTGATCTTCTTCCTCAGATTTGTATATTAATAAAACCAAGATCCTGAATTTGAATTTTATGTGTAAGTTGGTTAGTGTTTGCCTATTACATTACAAGATGTAATTTTGTACAGTGGGGGGAATTGAAAGGGTAAAACCTCAGAAGGCCTTTGGGTGGTCGATTAGTGCTAAGAAGTAATTATTCTGTGGCTGCTGAGAATGAGAGTAAAGAGACAGTCACTGTCTAGGGCAGAAGTGTAATCCTTTCTGCCCTTTTCCCAGCCTCTCAGTAAGGAAGGTATCTCATTTACTCTTTTCCCTAAAAATTTGTCTGACTATCTATACCTTACTAATGTGTAAGTTCAATTACCACAACAAATTTAAAATGCCTGCGTGCCAGTCACTCTCCATCACCTTAAGTTTCCAAATCCAAGGGCCATTTCTCTTTCATAGTCTGAGGGATTGCTCACCCTCCGCCCACACCCTGCCCCAGGTTTAAATAATCTTTGTGCCCCTTCTAGGACCAGAGGCATTTCTGGTTTGTCCCCACTTCACTGGCCACTCCTTGAGAATTGTTTTGCTAAAACAGGCTTTTGTACTTCATTTTTCTTATTTTTTTATTTTTAATTTTATTTTTATTCTTTGCCCAAGGGGTACAGGTCTGTGAATCATCAGGCTTACATCTTTCACAGCATTCACCATAGCACAAACCCTCCCCAATGTCCATAACCCATCCACCCTATCCCTACCCTCCCACCCCCCAGGTGTACTTCAACTTTAAATGTGGAAGTGCTGTGAGCTCCAACCTGGACCTACTATCTTCTTTTCTGCAAAACAAACAAACAAACAAACAAAGAGGAAAACTGTTGCATCTGGTCCCCTGCCTTTAGATAGTCAATGGAGTTAGTCTACTCTATTTGCATATTGACTCCCAAATCTTTCCCAGCTCTTGGTTATTACTTGGAAGTGCCTACCTGCCATGCCCATTTGCTGGGATGCCTTCAAAATGGAAATTTTTTTTTCTCTTTTCTGTGTCCCAAATATATAATCCTATGTTCTGTTAAGTGGTCAGGAATGTATGCTAGGTCCTAATCACCATTTACCAGCATGTAACAATTTTTTTTCTTTTTCTCATGAAACAGAAATTAATGACAATCATTCCATAGCAAAAAAATCTATTAAAAGGCACTTGATCACTTTTTTGCCTGTTTGCTCAGCAGAAGGATGATTACAGGTTATTCATTCAGGGATCAACTGAATCCATACTGGACCAAATAGAATCCCTCACCTATATGCATTTTAAAAAGTCTCTTGTTCTGTGCTGTGGGTGAATTTTCTGTGTTCTGGTAATTTCTGAGAGTGTCTCCATTTTCCTATTTCTCTTTGTGTGCAGCCTAGAGGTATTGTCTCTTTCTGGGTCATTTAATTCCTTTCACGGTACATTTTTCATTTCAAGAATTTTTAATTCATTAGTTATTTTTTATATTCTTAAGAATAATTATTATGAGCTCTATCCTCTTAAATGTTTCAGAGTACAATACATTACTTAGCTTTAAGTACAATGCCATACAGCAGCTCTGTTAGGTAGAAACTAGACAAGAGCAAGGGAAGGAACACCTTGGGCCAATTCCAAGTCCTTGAGCAGGAATGATAGAGACACGAGCTGGAGGCAAGGGCAGTGATGAACAGATTAGATGTTGGAAGCCTAGGGGCACAACACCCTGATGTTGTGGTTTCCAAGACCTCGGGTCTGCGGGGTCGGTGCAGAGCTAGTGCTCTCCTCTTCCACCTCTGCCCCAGGGTAACCCCTAGACTCATTGTAATTTATTTGCATTTTAGATACAGACCCGCCCCCTCACTGAGAAAGGCTGTGGTGATGGCAAACCCTGTAAGGTCAAAAGCGCCCCCTCCCAACCTGTGGGAGGAGTCCACAGATGATTGAAGGCAGCCTCCATTAGAGACCACCCCAGGGCTCCTTCCCAGCCCAGAAAAACCCAGTAACGTCTAATCCTGAAACAACGCGGAGGCTGCTCACCCCCCTTGGGTGTGTAGTTTCCCTTTAATAATCTGCTTTGTGTTTGCTACTTCCCTTCTGGCTGTCTATTCCTGCTGGGAGCCTCAGGTAAACCCAAGGGCTGAAACCATCCATTCAGACAACACAGACTCTCCACTGGATCCATAGAACTTACTTGTTTTGTTTAACCCAAACTTCATACTTGTTGAGCTCTAATTCATCATGTACGTATCCACTTTTCTTTGCTTCATCTCTGGGTTGGTTTTTGTTCGTGTAACAGTTTCTTTTTATAAATACTTTGCAGTTATATTGTGAAAATCTTGAACATAGGTTTTATAATCGTTTTTAGGGGCGCCTGGGTGGCTCAGTGGGTTCAGCCTCTGCCTTCGGCTCAGGTCATGATCTCAGGGTTCTGGGATCGAGGCCCGCATCGGGCTCTCTGCTCAGCGGGGAGCCTGCTTCCCCCTCTCCCCCTGCCTGCCTCTCTGCCTCCTTGTGATCTCTCTCTCTCTCAAATAAATAAGTAAAATCTTAAAAAAAAAAAATAGATCGCTTTCCTTCAATTTTAGGGCTTTCGTCTCCTAATTATTATTTTGTGAGCTAACTTTTAAAGTTTTACTAATACATTTTGGAATTTTGGGTTACAGACTTGTTTTGAGTGAATTTTCTCTCTCTCTGCTTTAATGATTTTTGTTTCTTTCTTTCTTCCCTGCGACTCCCCCAGGGACCCCAGGCCTGAGCCATATTCACAGTCCTATTAACTGTGGCGATATTGTGGAATCCGAAGGAGCTACAACAGCTGTCTAGCCTGGGTGCTACATACTACTGTATTCCTATGGAAACAAGCAGTGAAATCCTAGTTGCAGGGAGGGCTCACCTGTGCATTTTTCAGCCTCATTTTAAGGGCAGGGGGATTCCGCCATATGTATTTGTTGCAGGCTATGTATCTGGATTCAATTCTACCTGCCACATTTATTGACTGAAGTATTCATCGTCCTTTAGGAGATGAAACTGCAGACCACCTCACTTGCTTCTATTCCCAGAGCAAGACTGCAGGTGTAGTCTCACTTGTTTTCTCTTTGTTTGCTTCTGTTCTCTTTCTTCTCCGTGTACGTTTTTTATTTTTTGGCTGTACGTTTTTATTCTGTTCATCATTGCTGTATATTTGAAACAGAGAAAGAACTCTGCAGGTGAACTTGCAGTGCCATCTAGATTGGGAGTTTCCTTAGCATAAATATTTCATACAAGACGATGACAGTACTAGCTTTTGTTTTTGCTCCTTACATGGAAATCACAATAATTACTTCAGTAGCTTTTCATAATGCTTCAGACCCCATGCCTTGCTTTTGAAGAGCCTCACCTTTTGTGAAGGATGTACCCTAAGTTGGTTTCTCAGGACCCATAACTTTTTCAAGGAGCAAAGATGTCTTGTCCTTTTTTATGCAAAAAGAATGCGATGGTTCACACTGATTATTAGAGGATGACATGCAGGAGGAAAAAAATCCAACAGTTATTAACCTATTAACCTGTTATTTGTTATATTTCTATTCTAAATATAAAATCCCTGCTAAGGTTTCATAAGTTCCATATTAGATAGTTTATACTGTTTTATGTGTCATTCTTCTTTAACTCAAAAATGCTAAAAATGACCTTAAAGTGACTCCATCTATGTTGCTTGGCTTTGTTTATATGAATAGCCTCAGGATGTGTGCACATTGGAGGTTTTGACAACTTTAATTATTCTACACATTTAACTGGTGAGAATTTAATTATTCTAGTGTTTCCAGAGGGCTGATGACATAGGCGAGATATTAAAAAATAATAAATAAATGAAGGCATGTACAATCTGTGACTCTTTCAATTTGTGGCTAAGAATATTGTAGGGCCCATAGAATATATCTTACTTTAATTTCCATTTACCAGTTCGTTATTGTTAGCATTTTCCAGAATAGTATCTAATGGTAATTTAACGTAGTATATATAGTATAGAAAATATCCTTTCATGTATAATTTATATATATACTATTATATAACATATACGTGTAAATATTTGAAAGATTCATTTTGAATTAATTTTAGATTTATAGAAGATTCTCAAGAATCGTAAGACTTTTCCTGTGTCCTTTCTTTTACTTAAATTCCTCAAATGTTATAAAACATTTGAAAATAAGTGGTTGATATGATATCCCTTTATCTTTAAAGACTTCAGTGAGTTTTCTAAAAATAAAAACAATGTTTTACTTAACCACAGTGCCATTATCAAAATCAAGGAATTAACAACAATAAAAATACTGCTGTCTAATCTGCATTCCTTGTTCAAACTGTGTCCCTTGTTCCACTAATATCATTATACATGTAACAAATGTGGCAAAGTAATGTTTTTTTCCCTGGTCCAGGATCCAACCCACACATGACATGGAGCCCATTAAGGCCATTTGGACCGGTTCTCAATCTTTTCTGTCTTCGTATCTTCGACTTTTTTATTTTTTTTATTTTTTTATTTTTTTTAATTTTTTTTTTTTAAAGATTTTATTTATTCATTTGACACAGAGAGAGAGATTACAAGTCGGCAGAGAGGCAGGCAGAGAGAGGAGAGAGAAGGAAGCAGGCTCCCTGCTGAGCAGAGAGCCCGACGCGGGCCTCGATCCCAGGACCCTGGGATCATGACCTGAGCCGAAGGCAGCGGCTTTAACCCACTGAGCCACCCAGGCGCCCTCTTCGACTTTTTTAAAGATAACAGTTTATTATTAGTTGAATGTCCTTGATTTGGCTTCTGTGATGTTTCCTCATGATTGCATTATGCGTTTTATCAGGAATGCCACAGAATTAATGCATAGCCTTCTCAATGTGTTATAGCACCAGTCACGTGATGCCTAATTTTCCCTTCGCTCATGAGACTGACTTTGATCATTTGGTTAAGTAGCGTCATCACTTTAAAGTTTCCACTTTTCCTTTGTAATTAGTAAATATAGTAGCGGAGATACTTTGAGATCATGCAAATATCCCATTCCACATCATGATTTCACCTACTGTATTAGCATCCAGATAATTTTTGCTTGCAATGATTATTATTATGATCTTGTCAAATGGCGATTTTCCAATTTTGTCATGCCTTCTGTATTAATTAGTTGGCATCCTACCATGAAGATTTCTCTACTGTCCAATTTAATTATTTACTTAAGCATTTGTAATGAGTGATAATCCATTACTAACATTATACTGATAATCAAACCGTTTCAAATTTGGCCTGTGTAAGTCTCTCCAAGCTGACTCCAGTGTCCTTTGGCATGTCACCATTATTCTTTGAGGAGTCCTTTACTCTTTCTGGCACAAAAAGATGATCCGGGTTAATTTTATTACTTTTTTCCCCAGCCATAGCCCAGGAATTAGGTATTTTTCCAAGAAGCTCAGATGCTCTGTTTCCTTTTTGTGGAAAATGCATTTAGAAACCATGTGATGGGCACTAGGTCTGTTCACTACTGTAGAGATATCACTGTGTCTGGGTCTTTTCAGCAGATAGAGTTAGGAAATCTTCAGATGTGTGCCCAGAGCTTTTCCCTCTTCACAGCTGCAAGGTGCTTCATTGCATGGAGGCATCATACACTGGCCATGCAATCCAGCATCATTTAGCTTTTTCCCAACTCTTTGCAAATATAAACCATGTTGTAATGAAGAATCTTGTTTATATGTATTTTTTAAAATATATCTTAGTAGCAGATTCCTCAAAGTGAAATCACCAGTTAAAAGGTAAAAAAATATACTTGTCAGATATTTGCCAAGAGGGTTGTATTGATTTGCATTTCCACAAGCAATTATGAGAGTGTTTATTTCCCACAGCTTTTCCACCAGAATGTGTCCTCATACTTTTAAAATATTTTTTTGCCATTCCCTTAGGTGATAAATGGTATGTCAGGCAGTTTTTATTTCCACCAATGGCAAGACTAAACATATTTTATTGTGTTTAAGAGCCGTGTTTATAGCTTTTATTGTGAATTGTTTGTGATGCTTTCGCTCATCTTTCTGTAGGAATTTTAGGGTTTTTCATAACTTTAAAGAGTGCTTTTATATGTTAGGGATGTTGGCCCTTTATCTGTGATATATGTCGCTGTTTTTCCTCCCACTTTCTTAGTTGTCTTTGGACTATGTTTATGGTGGATTTTTTTTTTTAAGATTTTTATTTATTTATTTGACAGAGAGAGAGAGAGATTATAAGTAGGCAGAGAGGCAGGCAGAGAGACAGGGAGAGGAGGAAGCAGGCTCCCAGGACGCTGAGATCATGACCTGAGCCAAAAGCAGAGGTTTTAACCCACTGAGCCACCCAGGCTCTTTATGGTGGATTTTATCCAGAAAAATCTTTGTTTCTTATGGTTAAATTCATTAATCTTTTATTTTATCTGAATTTCCAGTTATAGTTTAAAAAAGCTTTTCACATGCTCAAGTTACAGAGTAATACATGCCTGTTTTCTCATGGCTTTTATAAGGTTTCTTTCTTTTTAAAAATTTATTTGTTTATATGTAAATCTCAGATTCACTTTGAGTTTGTGCTTATACATATTATGAGACTTGGAACAAAGAGTACATGATTTTCAAATGGTCAGTCATTGTCTCAGCACTGTGTTAAAATCCATCTTTACCAGAGGATTTGGATGCCACCTCTATCAGTTACCGAATTCCACATGTACCTAAGTCTGTCTCCAGGCAATCTACTTTGTCAAATTTCTACGAAGGTCTTCTTATGTATCCATATGACACTTTTTCTGTAAAGGGCTTATATATTGAAACAACATGTGGTATTGATCCTTTCTCATAGCTTTTCTTTTTCCATAATTTCCTGGCTATTTTTTTTTGCATACGTGTTGCTTTCCCTTTGAACTTCATGATCAACTTTTCCTGTCTCTTACAGTTAGTATTTGGGGGGTGGAGGGGGTTGGATTACATTCCATTCATAACTTAGGAAAGCTGACATCCTTAGAATATTGTGTCATTTCACACAAAAATAAAAATTCTCTCCATTTTTTTCACGTGTGCTTTAGGGCCTTTCAAGAGAAATGCACAGAGCTTTGAAGTTGTACAAAATAAGGTTATAATTGACATTAGCCCTCACTTTATAGATAAAAACTAATTTCTGGGTTTTTAAATTGTACTTTTACAGTGTGTTATGTGGGATATATCAAGCAATTATCTAAAATGCCAATAGCTAGCCTCTCCTAATTTTTCTATTTGTTAATAAGTGAAAGATTATTTTTCTCCATGTACAGCAACTTTCTCTTTCTAATCCACTATTTTATGCATTTATTGTCATATCTAATTCATAGCTCATGTACCTATTAATGTTCAATGAAATCAGTTTCTTCCCTTTCCATGTATTTTAAGATATACAAATGAAAATAGATGGTAATGCTAGAATACTTATGTGTAGATTTGACAACTGTGCTACAAGGTCAAAACTGATATATCAGACACATTCTCGAACTAATCACCTAGGTAAGTTTGTCACAATGGTATCCAGTTAGCAGAGGAGTATACACATTGTATGTTATTTTATGCACCATATATTACTACCCAGGAGTAATAGCAACTGAATGGGGCATTTAATTGTAAATTTCTTTTCATTGCTATTAGACTTTTAAATATATTTGTTACTTAAAATGAACTTAGTCTTTTTATTGCTTTAAAAAAAAAGCGATAAAGCTATGCCAGTAAGAAAATGTTACTGGAAAAATATAAATTGTACAAAAAATGTTAGGAGAAAATTGTTTCCCTGGTATAGTAGTATTAAAATTTTCTAGTATACAGCAAATTTGAAAATATTTACACTGATTCTCTATAGGCTTACAAACATGTTACTGTGAACAAGTTACTATAATTATCACAGATTAGTACATCTATTCATTCCTCCATCCATCCATCAAGGTATGTTATTTATGATACCTTTCAAAGGAAATTGGAATCATTATGCCTTCTCTTAAAGACCTCAGTATTCATACCATTATGAGGATTTGGTTAATGATAATGTTATTTAGATAATGATAATTTGGTTGCAGTTTCTTCTTTTGATGTAAGATTTGCTCAATGCAGTACACAAAACTTTTATGACATATTCACTAGTTTCTGAAAACTGTCTACATCTCTGTAACCTATATCATGTCAAGATATAAAACAGTATCATCACCTCAGATAGTTTCCTTCTGCCCTTTTCAAGCCACTAGTCCCACAATAAGCATCTCACTTTTTTATAACAGGGGTTTTGTGGTCATAAAAGTTCAAATACTTAGAATTGTATAGCATGTACTCTTTAGCTTAAGGTTTCTTTTGATTAGCATATCGTCTTTGATATTAATTAAAAATGTTGCAAGTATCAGTAGTGTGTTTTCTTTACCACTGAGTAGCTCTCAATTGTTTGAATATACTAGTTTTTTCATCGATGGATACTGAAGTGGCTTGTCGAATTGAACTATTATAAGTAAAGCCTTATAGATACTCTTGCACAGATTTTTTGTGAATATATTTTTCATTTCGCTCAAATATATATTTAGGAATGACAAGTAATGGGGCAAGTGAATGTTTAGTTGATAGGAAATGTTCCAAAATGTTTCTCAAGTGATGATACCATTTTAAATTTCCACCAACAATTTCTGAGAGTTCTGATTGCTTCACATTCTTGCCAACATTGATCTGTCAGTCTATTTTACTTTTAATCATTCTGATGGGTGTGCTGTGGCATCTCACTGTGGTTTTAATTTACATTTCCATAACAGTGAATAATTTGAGCAGTTTCCAACTGTGTAATGGTCATTAGTATATCTTCTATTTTAAAGTATCTGTTTTTCTTTCTCTTTTATTGTTTAGTTGTAGATGTGAGTATATCCTCTATATGAGTCCTTTGTCAGATATATGTTTTATGAATGTTTTCTTCTATACTAATGCTTGCCTGTATTTTTTAAACGTGTCTCTTAGCAGATTTTTAGCAATTTTGATGATGTCTGATGAGTCACTTTTATGGTTATTACTTGTCTGTAACCTAAGAAACCTTTTCTTGCCCTCAAGTTAGAAAGATATCCTGTGATGTTTTGTTGTTGTTTTTATTGTTTTTAGATCAAGGTTTTTGCTTCAATATTTATGAATACTCTTCTTTTAGAATTTATCAGTGCATTGAGTGCAAGGTGTATTTCTGGACAGAACTCAGGTTTGGCTGCTTGCTGATCAAAAATCAGTACTTGAGATATAAAATGATGGTGGGAAAGGGAAGGTTACTTTATTCAGGAAGCCAGCAACCTGGGAAGATGGTGGGCTGATGTCTCAAAGATGGTCTTCGACGCCAGAAGGTTTAAAAATGGGAAGGTGTAAGAAAAGGGAGTGGGGCTGCCTGCAGGGGGTGTCCAGGCTGTTGGTCAGATGTCGACAGACATGACCTTAAACAGATTTGCTGGCATCCCTGGCAGATGTTTTCCAGTGTCGCCAGGCCTTACCTTCTGGGAAACTTTGGTCCTTCACTCCTCAAGGAAAGGATGTTAGGTTTGCTATAGGTCATCAAGAGACTTAGGTCAGCCAGCAAGGAATGCATTAGCTTGAAGCAAGTTAACACTTACGACTGGCTGGAATGCTGTTAAGTGGGTAGAGGTCATTTTATATGGATAGATAGAGGTAGAGATAGAGATACCCAATTATTCTATCACCTTGCAAAATCGTTCTTATACAAATCATGGTTTTCATGCCTTTGTCATAAATTCAAAGACCTTACAAGGATAGATCTATTTCTGAGCTATGAATGGTTTTCTCTTAATCTGTTTTTTGATTCTTGAGCTAATGCCACATTATTTTGATTATTCTAGATTTATAGTAAGTTATGAAATCAAATAACATGCATTCCTATTTTCATTCTCTTTCTTATGATATATATATGCATATATATGTATTTATATTTTTTAAAGTCCTTGGCATTGCCACACACATTTTAGAAATCTTGTCAATTTCTCTTTTTTTAAAAAGTCCCAGGGATTTTAGGTAGGATAACTATGAATATACGAATCAATTCAGGAATAAAGGAAATATTCATAAAATTGAATCATCTAATCCATGGATACTGTATATCTCTCTAATTTATTTAAACATTTTAAAAATTTTGTCTTAAATAGAAGAATGTTTTCCAGAATGTATAAGTATGCTATTAAAACCTTACTGCTTTATCCAAGAAGTACCATCTGTAGTTATTAAAAAGGAAATGCTTAGTACCAGTTNGTCTTAAATAGAAGAATGTTTTCCAGAATGTATAAGTATGCTATTAAAACCTTACTGCTTTATCCAAGAAGTGCCATCTGTAGTTATTAAAAAGGAAATGCTTAGTACCAGTTTAAATTCTTTTTTTTTTTTTTAAAGATTTTATTTATTTATTTGATACAGAGAGAGAGATTACAAGTAGGCAGAGAGGCAGGCAGAGAGAGAGGAGGAAGCAGGCTCCCTGCGGAGCAGAGAGCCCGATGCGGGCCTCGATCCCAGGACCCTGAGATCATGACCTGAGCCGAAAGCAGGGGCTTTAACCCACTGAGCCACCCAGGCGCCCAGTACCAGTTTAAATTCTTATGGAATGAAGATTCTGTCATATATGATAAGCTTCCATGCTGATAAGAGCAGTGCATAGCTAATACTTGAATTCCAGTTCCAGGTTATCTTGACTCCACACAACTTTTTAGCCTCTTGCAAGTCCTTGTATAATTGATAAGGAGTTGAGTTCAGTTGCCTGATTCTTGTAACACCTGTGTGTGAATTTGTGTTGTGTGATCCAGGGCAAATCACTCTGTTACTCTGTTACTGATCTTTCTTATCATAGCTGAAATACTTCTTGGAAAATCCTCCCAATCATTTCATCTAAAGGAGAGGCATCCATTCGCGATCTCCATAAACTTTTTTACTTTGTTGTAACCTCCAAATCCATCAACATGGTTTTTAAAACATTTTTCTTTCAATTTTGTTTGTTTTACTTTATGTATTTGTTTTTCATGTCTAATGTAGAGATTAGACACTGTGCCTGCTCTGTTCACTAATATTTTTAACTTGTGTGGTAGCGTGCCTGTCTAATGTAGATACTCAGTTAATATTCATGAAATAAATGAATTTTCAATAAGAAATAGGATAGCTCTCCTTTTAAAAATTTTGGTACTGGCACCTGAGCAGAATTTCCACCTTTTCAAATAAAGTGCTAGGTCCCATCTGGCAGTTCTTATTTTGAAATCTCACCAGAGTTTGAGATAAGAAAAATAGAAATATAGTTGTTCTTATTCTTCAGAGAAACTTGCAACTGAGACGTGACTCTGAGAACATTTTGAAGGTTCCAGCTGTCATCACCAAAATGATCCTCTTTTCTCCAGAACTAACTCTTCGAAACAGTTCTTAGAAAATCATGGTTTCTGTTGGTTTCAGTGTTTGGAGTCATTATTTATTCATTCAACCCACACATAATCATTTTGTTCTGTGAGTGCTAAGCACTCTTTTGAGAGCTTAGACAACAACTGAACAAAACAGAATTTATGTTACAGAGCAATAGAATGACATAGATGTTTTTAAAAAGAGTATTGAAGAGCTCCCAAGCAAAGACTTCAAGGAGGTGGTCCATTTATTGAAATTCGTTCTCTGTCCCTTTCCTTCAAAGACTTACTATGTGCTCTGCTACATAGGATAAGTCAAAGTCCTGATATATTCTGTATTTTCCCACTTCTGTCTTGTTCTTTTCACTGGCTTCCTCCATCCAGAAAAGATTTTTCATCTTCCCACTTCTCTGCCATTATCCTCGTTGAGCTATGATTAGGGGTTATCTGATTTCCCACAAAATCCTCTCTCATCCTATGCTCCTTCAGGCATCATCTACAGATTAGTCAGAACTGTATTGGTTACTTAGCATGTCACTCAAATACTTAAAATTCTTTAAAAACTCATCTTTTTTTCTGGTGATAAAAGACAAAAGATTAACATAGCCCTATGCTACCCACCACCGGCCACCCTCCAGCTTCACCTCCTGATCTGTCATTTGCCAGTTGTCTGTCTTTCAAGTTCTTAACCATAGCGTGGTTTTTCCTTCTTCAGAGCCACTCTGCCTGAAAGACTCTTCTCATACCCAGCCAGCCAATTCCTTACACGATCCCTACTCTCCCTAAAAAGTTAGCTCACAATACACCTTCCTAAGAAACCCTCACCATCATCCCCTACTTGTCCTTGGGGTACAGGCCTATTTTATTACATGAGCTCCAAGCACACTGAATTTCTCTTTAGTAGCACTGTATTGGATCATCACCTCATTAGTAATTCAATGTTTGTCTTACCTTCTGTAATATTAAAGAGGACAAGGACAGTTTTTTTTTTCTTGTTCCCTGCTAGAATTCCACTACTTAGTATAATTTTTGCATAGATATTTAATAAATGCCTGTGGAAGGATGACCTATATATTTTTATTTACAAAAGTGAATGTTTATTTAGAAAGAGAAAAGAAATAGGTTAAACATTTTAAAAACTGACAAATACCAAATAACACAAAATACAGAAAAATAATGTAACATTTTGTTATCTTCTGCCGCACATACTACTATAATATTTCTCTTCTGTACATTTTATGTACTCTTTGGTTGCCTCTTAACATGAAATTTTGTATTTATGGATAGGAAAGAAAATTAATTCAGTCTTTGATCTAGCCTGATGAATTTTTTTTTAACTTTTGCTAACTGGGACATATAAAACATACAATTTCACACATAAATGTACTCATGTCTATCAGTTTAGGTTTTTAAGCATGGAAATTTGATAAATTTTATTCAGACACTACCCCTCAAAAACATTTCGTACATTTATAATTATGTAACATTATTAAATATATCTTTGAAATGAAGATATTTTACTTTTAACTCTGTTTTCAAATTTGCCTGCTTCATAATTGAAAGACTTTTCCAAAAACTAGCTTTTTGTATTGCATATTTCACACCTAGCTTCTCTTTGATCCTCAGACTTGTAGACAGGATTCCAGAGCACATGATTCTAGGGTAATATGGCCTCTGGCCATAAGGCTGGTGAGTCAGCCTAGTGGTGGTAGGACTATTTCCTAAAATCCTTCCTATCCTTGCATGTTACAGCTAATAATCACTTTACATGGAAGTGATCTTGAGTCCCATAAATATATCCCCTTAACTCTGAATTAAATCTGTTCTCCACTTAATTTCCTCTTAAACAAATCCATAAAAATGACCTTCATTCCATTGCAGTGCTATCTTAAAGGAAGGGAAGACAGGAAATAAATAATAATCAATAGAAAATGGTCAAATTATCTTTTTTAAATTCAATTTTAATTTTATTTTTATTTGAGTATAGTTGACCCGCAATGTCACATTAGTTTCTGGAAGCCTGTATTTCCCTCGTCAGACCTTTTAAATACATGGCCATGGGAAAACAGTGAGGGGTATGGAGTCCTCACTGACGTTGGAAGCTACAACCTAAATCTCATTAGCTTTATGATAAACCTACCTGTTGTGAGCCATTTTGTCTATATTTTCTTGACATCTCACTCAAACATTAAGGAACTAGCCTAAGATATTGTTACCTAGGATTTCCTTTGGGATAGGTAAATTTTACTACTTTTTTTTAAATTTTTAAAATTTTTTTAAAGATTCTATTTATTTGACAGAGAGAGACACAGCGAGAGAGGGAACACAAGCAGCGGGAGTGGGAGAGGGAGAAGCAGGCTCCCCATGGATCAGGGAGCACGGCGTGGGGCTCCATCCCAGGATCCTGGGATCAGGGCCTGAGCCAAAGGCAGACGCTTAACAACTGAACCATCCAGGTGCCCCTATATTTTACTACTTTCATTGGTTTCCCTTTTTGCTGCAGACTCAAATGCAGGGGGAGAATTAGCACTTCCTGATTATTTTATTCATTTATTTTTCTCTAAGTCTTTCTTAACCTGTCCTCGTTGTTTTCTACTTTCCTCTCTTATTCTTTTCTTTTACCAAGAACAAGATTGCTCATTTCCTGCTCCTTTTCAACCCCAAGTTACCAGGTGTGTCCAGTCTCCTGAATTTCGAATGAAGGTTCCCTACTCTTCTATCATGGGAGGCAAAGCAAGGGATGATGCTAAAGCTCAGATCCGGCAGAAAGTACTTGGTAAGTACAAAGAAGCAATTGCAAGGGGGAAAAAAATGACAGTTTTTATTGGGCGAATAGGCTTTATGATGGCCTTCAGTGGGTGGAGATGCTTTGCTGCTTATTCATAGCCTTGGAAATGTACCCTATTGAAGTTGTTTCGCACAGTGGCAGTGATGGGTAACTGTCTGAACTCAGGTCCGTCTCAGTGGACCTTGTGTTTCTTTTCTTATTCTTCTTCTTTTTTTTTTTTTTTTGCTTTTATTGTTTAAGATTTTTGCCTTTGTTTTCATAAGAGATCTCAACCTCTCAATTTCTTATCATGTCTTTGTTAATGATTTTTTTTCATCTTTATACTTTCTGTAGTATGTTTTTTTGTTATGTTCAATCAGCTGACCTATAGTACATCATTAGTTTTTGATGTAGTGTTCCACAATTCATTAGTTGCATGTAACACCCAGTGCTCATCACAACACATGCCCTCCTTAATACCCATCACCCAGTTACCCCATTCCCCCACCCCCCTTCCTTCTGTGACCCTCATTTTAGTTCCCGGAGTCCAGCATCTCTCATGGTTTGTCTCCCTCTCTTGATTTCTTCCCATTCAGTTTTCCTTCCCTTGCCCTGTGGTCCTTTGCGCTATTCTTTATGTTCCACATTTGAGTGAAACCACATGATAATTGACTTTCTCTGCTTGGCTTATTTTACTTAGCATAATCCCCTTCAGTTCCATCCATGTCAATGCAGATGGTAGGTATTCATCCTCCTGATGGCTGAGTAATATTCCATTGTGTATATGAACCACATCTTCTTTATCCATTCATCTGTTGAAGGGCATCTCAGCTCCTTCCAAAGTTCGGCTATCGTGGACATTGCTGCTGTAAACATTGGGGTGTATGTGCCCCTTCTTTTCACTACATCTGTGTCTTTGGTGTAAACACCTAGTGCAATTGCTGGGTCATAGGGTAGCTCTCTATTTTTAATGTCTTGAGGAACCACCACACTGTGTTCCAGCTTTTATGAGGATTTTGCTAGCCAGATTTAGCAAGTTAGGAAATGTTTCCTGTTTGTCTACTTTGTGAAATTTGAATACTATAGGCTGAATGTTTGCGTTCTCCCCATATTCATGTGTTAAATCTTAATATTTGGTGGTGGGCCTTGGGAGGTGACTAGGTCTTGAGGATAGAGCACTCACAAATGTGATTAGTGCCCTTATAAAAGAAACCACAGAGAAAGCCCTTGCAAAAAGTGATGGGCTTCTGGGAACCAGGAAGGAGGCCATTCCCAGACATAGCATCTGCCACCTTGGACTTCCCAATTTCCAGAACTATGAGAAATAAATTTCTTTTCTCTAGAAGCTCATATTCTGGCATTTTGTTACAGTAGCCCAAGCAGACAAAAACACCAAAGGATGAGTTTTCACTTAAAAACTCTTTATATTTTGGGCGCCTGGGTGGCTCAGTGGGTTAAAGCCTCTGCCTTCGGCTCAGGTCATGACCCCAGGGTCCTGGGATCGAGGCCCGCATCGGGCTCTCTGCTCGGCAGGGAGCCTGCTTCCTCCTCTCTCTGTCTGCCTACTTGTAATCTCTCTCTGTCAAATAAATAAATAAAATCTTTAAAAAAAAAAAAAAAAAACCAAAAAAAACTCTTTATATTTTCACAGGCATACAATGGGTGCTCCATAAACAATGATAGATGTGAATTACGGCCGACTACCTTTGCTGTCTTCAGGCATCTCACCCATTCCACTTGTGTGCCTTTAAATCCATGTGGTCAGATTATCTTAATATCACAGCTCATACAATGGACTTACTTCCAGGAGGCAGTTCCCTAATTACTTGGAAGATGTAGTCTAAGTGGATGATACAGTTTGGCATGTTCTCTTTGCATAGACTTTTGAGTTTTACGCAAGAAAAAGGAACTTCATTCTAATGTAAAATTTCAGAGATGATGTGTAATCAAAGTAAGAGATTCTGTGTGTACCTGCCTCTGTGTGTGTGTGTGTGTGTGTGTGTGTGTGTGCGCACGTGCGCGTGTGTGTGTAAGGGAGTGGGTGTTTGATTATATACCCTTCTGATGCCCACAGAGTGGACTGAATGATAAATACCATTTCAGCATAAGCTTGGCCCCATATATTCCACAAACATAAACCTTGTAACTTACCCAACTAGGATCCAGAGGTGTAGTGAAAACTTGCTATAGATGAGGTATAAAAAGGGCTGCCCTTTATTATGGAACAAACAGCTTTTATACTTGAACCTTTCTAAGATTTCCAGACAATGAAGCCTGTATTCACAGAAGATATAGCAGGAAAGTGTGTGATGTGCCTACCATTTCCCCGAGCACTTTTGTATCAGTACTATCGCAGGTAAAGTCAGAGTAGAGGCAACTGATAGATTAATTAGGGGTGTGAGCAGATGCAGAATTGAGAGCAAAGAGGATGATTTTATAATTTCTAGTGTATGTTTAGAAAAGGAAAACTTCCAGACAAATATGCTATTTTTGTATTAGAAACAGGTTTTATTATTTAAGCATCATATAGTATGTATTACCATAAAGAACATGTAAATAGGCAAAAGTAGGCAAGTTTATTTAATTACATAAGGACAAATAAATATTTAGCAAACCTAGTATTTTTGGAAAAGGATTATATCACCTTTTCCAGGGTTCCTTATCAGGACTTTACATAAATACAGTGAGATTGTATGTTTATACTTTGCCTTAGTTATCATTAATAAAAATCTCATCACTTAAAAATGGATAATATATTATTTGTGACTCTTTGCTTTTTCATAGTGGAATATATATATATATATATATATATATATATATTTACAATCCAGATAAATATATATATATATATATGAAAGAATATATATATTTATCTGGATTGTAAATTCTGTAAATTCTTACAATTATTTTTTATTATTTATGATGCTATGTATGTGGTAAGTACTAAGTAAATATTTGAAAACTTGAGTTGAATCACATCAGGCAGATTTTTCCCATGCAAAATACAGAGTTTTATTCTTAGTTACATATTATTTTGACTATGACCTTCTTACCCACTAAACACATTCCAATGTTTAAAGAGAACTAAACCTCAGTTTAAAAACAGAGAATAAGGATTGCACATGTTTTCTGGATAGGGCCAGATAATAAATTCAGGCTTACTCAACTCCATTGTTGTAACGTGAAATCACCTATAGATGATATGTAAACTAATGGGTGTAGCTGTGTTCCAGTAATTTTATTAACAAAAGCAAGAGATATGCTACATTTGGTCATTATTTGACACTTTCAGAAGATTACACAGTCACCTAAATAAAGCTGGAGCCCATATTCAATTACAAAAAGATGTTCCCCTTTGCTTCCCCCTCTTGTCAGATTCAAGTTTTAATTTGTTTGACTAACATCACCTGTTGAGTGTTTCCGTTATGTGTAATGAAGTTATGTACCAAGTTAGGCTCGCTCTTCCCGTTTTTATATATTCCACATAGGACATCCCCAGAAGTGTAACTTTTACATTCTGATTAAAATTAATTTATTATACATACAAATTCTTCTTCAATTCTATTTCAGATTCACAGTCTGTGGGATAAAACTTATTAGCAGCTCTCCTTACGGAATAGAAACGGAGCATACTAGTTTGTTTAAACTTGTGGAAAACATCAATTCTGTATCAACTTGTCAATTACACCCATTTACCCCTCTTTCATCTCAGCCACATATTTTATTTTGGAAGCTTTGTTGTTTCTATTTCACTGAATTCTCATTTCTTAGATCCACTGCCATAGGGTAGCACCTTTTAATAAACTTTCATTCCAAAAATGCCACACATGATGAAAAATAGTACAGAAAATTAAAAAAAAAAGAGGAATTCAGTGACAGTCAGTGATTCCTACACTCCTGGGCAAGACTCTCAGTTAGTCTTCTATGTGGCAGAAATGGTGACACCTATTATATTTCTTATAAGAGAAAAGGATTCTGATCATCATTATTCACCCCACTTTTGTAAAAATGTCATTTTTAATGGAGATTTCATTTGCTAAGCCTCCTAATAAGTCATTAAAATAAGGACATTTTTCCTTAATGCTGGGTGATAGGAATTTTTGCCCTTTTCATCATTAATAATTATAAAAATTAAATTTAATTAATTTACTTTTTAACTCCTGTATAGTTAAATTCCACACATGACTGAAAGCATATGGTATTGTTCTTTCTGTGATTGACTGCATTTAGCATTATACTCTGTAGAGCCATCCATGTTATTTCAAATGACAAGATTTTGTTCTTTTATGGTTGAGTAATATTCCTGTGTGTGTGTGTGTGTGTGTGTGTACACATACACATACCACTTCTTTATCCATTCATCTACCCATGGACACTTGGGTTTCTTCCATATTATGTGGATTTTAAATAATGCTGCAATAAACATAGGGCTGTATAGATCTTCTTGAATTCATATTTTCATATTCCTTGGGTAAATACCCAGTAGTGGAATTACTGGGACTGAATCATATGGGAATTCTATTCTTAATTTTTTGAAGAACCTCCATACTATTTTCCACAGTGGGTGCACCATTTTGCGTAACGGTTCACAAGGGTTCCTTTTCTCCCCACATCCTGGCCAATATTTGTTCTTTCTAATGTTTTTGATTTTACCCATCCTGACAAGTGTGAAGTGATATCTCATTCTGGTTTTGATTTGTATTTCACTGGTAATTAGTAATGTTGAGCATCTTTTCCTACATCTGTTGGCCAACTGTATGTCTTCTTTGGAGAAATGTCTGTCATGTTTTCTGCCCATTTTTTAATTAGATTATTTGGTGGGTTTTGGGTGTTGTATAAGTTCTTTATGTATTTTGGGTACTAACTCTTTATCAGACATGTCATTTGCAGAATCTTCTTCCATTCAGTAGATTCTTTTCTAGTTTCATTAACGGTTTACTTCACTGTGCAGAAGCTTTTAATTTTGATGTAGTCCCAGTAGTTTGTTTTTGTTTCCCTTGCCTCAGGAGACACGTCTAGAAAAATATATCTGTGGCTCATTTCAGAGATATTGTTCCCTGTGCCCCATGATTTTTATGCTTTCATGTCTCACATTTAGGTCATTAATCCCATTTTGAGTGTATTGTGTATGGTGTGAAAATTTTGTCCAGTTTCCTTCTTTTGCATGTAGCTATACAGTGTCCCCACCAGTTATCGAAGAGCTGTCTTTCCCCCATTGAATATTCTTGTCTCCCTTGTGGAAGATTAATTGACCATACAACTATGGATTTATTTCTGGGCTCTCTATTGCCATCCATTGATTTTTGTGTCTGTTTTTCTGCCAGGACCATCGTTTTTTGATTATTACAGTTTTGTAGTATGTCCTGATATTTGGGATTATGATAACTCCAGTTGTGTTCTTTTTCAAGATGGCTTTAGCTATTCCAGGGTCTTTGTGGTCCATACACATTTTATGATTATTTGTTCTAGTTCAGTGGAAAATGTTGTTGGTATTTTGACAGGGACTGCATTAAATCTGGTGATTGCTTTGGGTAATGGGGCATTTTAACAATATTGATTCTTCTAATCCATGAGCATGGAATATCTTTCATTTGTTCATATCATCTTCAAGTTCTTTCATCAGTTTTTTATAATTATCAGAGTACAGATCTTTCACCTCCTTGGTTAAGTTTATTCCTAGGTGTTCTTTTTGATGCAGTAGTAAATGGGATTATTTTCTTAATTTCTCTTTATGCTACTTCATTATTACTGTGTGGAAATGCAGTGGATTTCTGTATATGGATTTTATATCCTGTGATTTTTTTTTAAAGATTTTATTTATTTATTTGACATGGAGAGAGACATCAGATCACAAGTAGGCAGAGAGGCAGGCAGAGAGAAAGGGGGAAGCAGGCTCCCCACTGAGCAGAGAGCCCGATGCGGGACTCGATCCCAGGACCCTGAGATCATGACCTGAGCCGAAGGCAGAGGCTTTAACCCACTGAGCCACCCAGGCGCCCTGTATCCTATGATCTTAAGGAACTCATTCATCTAGTAGTTTTTTGGTGGAGTCTTCTGGGTTTTCTGTATATGGCATCATGTCATCTGTAATTAGTGAAAATGTTACTTCTTCCTTTCCAGTTTGGATGCATTTTATTTCTTTTTGTTATCCAGTTGCTGTGGCTAGGACTTCCAGTACTATGTTGAATAAAAGTGGTGAGAGTAGACATCCTTGTCTTAGTCCTGATCTTAGAGGAAACACTCTCAGTTTTTCACCACTGGGTATAATGTTAGCTGTGAGTTTTTCATATCTGGACTTTATTATGTTGAGGTATGTTCCTTCTAACCCTACTTTTTGAGGTTTTTTATCATAAATGGATGTTGTCAAATGCTTTTCCTGTATCTGTTGAAATGATCAAATGGTTTTTTATCCTTTCTCTTTTTCATGAGATGTACCATGTTGATTGATTTTCAAATATTAAACCTAAGAATAAATCCCACTTAATCATGGTAAACAATTTTTTTAAATGCATTGCTAGAATTGGATTGCTAATATTTTGTTGAGAATTTTGGCATTTATGTTCATTAGAGATATTGACTAACACTTCTCTTTTTTTGAGTAATGTCTTATTCTGATATTGGTATCAGGTTAATGCTGGCTTCGTAGAATGAATTTGGAAGCTTTCTTTCCTTTTCTATTTTTTTTGAATAATTTGCGAGGAATAGGTATTTACTGTTCTCTAAGTGTTTACTAGAATTCACCTATAAAGCCATCTTTTCCTGGACTTTTGTATCTGGGAGATCTTGATTACTAATTCAAATTCATTCATTGATGACAATCAGTCTGTTCAAATTTCTGTTTCTTCCTGATTCAGTTTCAGGAGGTTGTTTGTTTCTTTGAATTTATCCATATCTTCTAGGTTTTCCAATTTGTCAGCACATCATTTTTCTTTCTTTTTTTTTTTAAGATTTTATTTATTTATTTGACAGAGAGAGAGAGAGATCACAAGTAGGCAGAGAGGCAGGCAGAGAGAGAGGAGGCAGCAGGCTCCCCGCTGAGCAGGCTCGATCCCAGGACCCTGAGATCATGACCTAAGCCGAAGGCAGAGGCTTTAACCCACTGAGCCACCTAGGCGCCCAGCACATCATTTTTCATAGTATTCTCTTATAATCCTTTGTGATCCTTGTAATCCTATACTCTTATAAATCCTTATAATTTCTGTGTTGTTGGTTGTTACTTCTTTTCTTTCATTTCTGATTTATGTGAGTTCTCTCTCTTCCTCTCTGTCTCTCTCTGATGAGTTTGGCTAAAGGTCTATCAGTTTTGTTGATCTTCCAAAAGAACCAACTACTGGTTTCATTGATCTATTCTATTGTTTTTGTAGTTTCTATTTCATTTATTTCTGCTCTAATCTTTATTTCCTTCCTTTTAATGGTTTGGTTTTTGTTTATTGTTTGTCTAGTTCCTTTGATGCAAAGTTAGGTTGTTTATTTGAGATTTCTCTTGGTTCTTGAGGTAGGTCTATATTGTTATGTACTTTCCTCTTAGAACAGTTTTTACTGTATTCATTATGTTTTCATTTTCATTTGTCTACATGTATTTTTTTTATTTCCTCTTTGATTTTTTTGGTTGACTCATTCATTATTTGGTAGCATGTTTAACCTCCATGTATTTGTGTTCTTTCTCAGGTTTTTTTTTTTTTTCCATTGTTGTTGTTCTTGTGGTTGATTTATAGTTTCATAGCATTGTGGTTTAAAAAGATGCATGGTATTTCTTCAATCTTTTGAATTTGTTGAGACATGCTTTGTGTCCTTATATGTGTTGTATTCTGGAAAATGTTCCACTCTGAAATGCCCCCCAATACTGGTTTTAGCCCCCCCACCCCCCCCACCCCATGGTCTGGAAACTCTTGGAGGTAACCCCCCAAACTTGGTCAGAATTTAAATTCTGAAAGAACCCTCTCACTGAGCTCCAGCCTGTTCAGCCACAGTCCTGGTGGCACGGGAACCCTGCAGGAGACATTCCTATCTGTGCCCTTGGAGATCCTGAAGGGATCCTATAATGGGCATCACCCCTTCCCAGCTAGAGTGCCATAACCGGCCTGTCGGCACAGGAAGCAAGCAAGAGAATCTCCTGTCTGCATCCCCGGAGGTTTTGAAAAGTCCCTCTCTGTGGCTCAAGCTTCTTCATAGCCATAGTCCTCCAGCAGTCCTGAGGGTTAGGATCCCAGCAGGGGGTACTTCCAGCTGCAGCCCCAGAGGTCCTCAAGAGTACTGCACTCAGCTCCAACTCTATCACAGATGCAATCCCCAAACAGACCTGTCAGCCCCAGGACCCATTTTGTCTGCCCTCATGGAGATCCTGAAAGGGCCCTGAAAAAGCTCCTTGACATCGGCATTGACAATGATTTTTTGGGGTATGACAACCAAAAAAAAAAAAAAAGGTAAAAATAAGCAAGTGGGGGGATGCATCAAACTAAAACCTTCACAGCAAAAGAAAGAGTCAACAGAATGAAGACAGACAATCTGTGGAATGAGAGGCTTCTAAGAGAATTAAATAAAATAGAATAAACCAGGCAGGGAAAGACAAATACAGTAAGATCCCATTTATATGTGGAATCGGAAAAAAAAAAAGTCAAATAGAAACAGAGTAGAATAGTGGTTTCCAGGGGTTGGTGGCTGGAGGGAAAGGGGAGATACTGGTCAAAGGGTACAAACTTATAGTTACAAAATGAATATTGGAATCTAATATTCAGTATTATGATTATAGTTAATAAAACTGTGTTATATGATTGAAAGTCGATAAAAAAAATAGATTCTCTGGGTGCCTGGGTGGCTCAGTGGGTTAAAGCCTCTGCCTTCAGCTCAGGTCATGATCTCAGGGTCCTGGGATCGAGTCGCACATCAGGCTCTCTGCTCAGCAGGGAGCCTGCTTCCCCCTCTCTGCCTGCCTCTCTGCCTACTTATGATCTCTCTCTCTGTCAAATAAATAAATAAAATCTTAAAAAAAACATTTAGAAAATAGATTCTCGGCATACGCACATAAATTGTAATTATGTGGGTTACTGGATGTATTAATCTTATTGTGCTACTCATTTCCAGTATGCATCAAACCATCATGTTGAATACCTTAAATTTATACAATGGTATATATCAATTATATTTCAATAAAACTTGGAAAAATAAGAATACATTATTTTCATTTTTACCTATGAAGGAATATTCATTGACTAATTTTATCCAAAAAGTGATATTAAAATCGTTTTTGTTATAAGATTTGAGGACTGACAAAATTTTAACATATGAACTAAAGGACAGGATTAAGAATATTTGGAAAATATATTTCCATCACTAACATCTAACTCACAAGTATAGAAAATCCTGATATATTTATAATTCTGGATTTTGAAATGACGGAGAATTACTTTGTATGAATATTTATCAACCTCCGCAAAAGCATCTTTTAATTGTATTGCATCAAATTTTAAGTAATTCTGAGTTATAAAACTTGAAATATTATCATATTTTAAATATAACTTTAAAATACAGTTGTGGCTTATTGCCACTGGAAAGTCATTTTATTAGGAATAGTTTAAAACAGGGTTAAATACATTTGCATTTGCATGTATCCTAGATTACATAAAATAGAAAGCTGTAGTATGGAAGGGTAGATTTTTCTCTTGAATCTTTCTTCCAAAGTCCTTTATTGATTAGATACCTGAATCCATGGAAATGTTACTTAATGTTTAATTATGTTTTCATAATATGTAATTTTTGCTCAAAAGCAGTAAGATTTCGGTATTGTGTAAATTCTCTAAGCCTCTGAAATAATGTAGGAGACTGTAGTGCCTCATTCAGCACTAAGGGAATGTGATTGAATAAATCATGGAACATTTGAATGGACTTACTCAGTTAAAAGAATAGCCTATTTCCACACCATCCCTTAGATAAAGACGTATGTATATCCAAGCATATTATTAAGCCCATCTAAAACAATGCTTTAAAAGGTGATATTTAAGCATAAGAAAATGAATTACTCTAATAAAATAACCAACCTACCTTTCTGTTAATATTCTATAGCTTCAGAATGAGAAATTAGGAACGTTTTTGTTCTGAGCGTTTAACATATTTTAAAATACAATATGTATAGTACCTGTTGAAAATTTAGCAGATAAACATTGTATGCATTTCAGAAGTCTGGATGAAAAATAAGAACAATGTAATCAGAATTTTATTCTTCAAAGAAATAAATATCGCTTCAGGTGAAAAAATTTATTAACATATGAGCATTATTGGGTTCATTTATGAGCTGCAAAAGTAAAGCTGTCTTCTCTAGTAGTATAGATTATTCTTTACTATTGGAAAGTATAATAATAAATATTTTGATCATCATGGAAAATATTCATGCTTATTTTCAACATATTTACAGTAGGAGTGCTTTACTTATTAATTTCATTGTACCTATGGAAATACTTAAATTCTTTTTGAAAGTAATTTTTTGGTAAGTGCTTTTTTTTTGTTGTTTCTTTCTAAAAATTTTCTTTCTAAAAATCCTTTTTAAAAATTTGTATCACCATACTTGAAATGTTCTTTGTTTGCAAGACATCAAGGCATCCAGTAAGCAACCTTAACATTCCTTTTACAGATTTGCATTAAATTCCATCCAAAGATATATTTAAATTGCCAGTGAAGTCTAACAATTATGAATACATTTTATTTAATATTTAATATTGCTTAAATATATCTTATGGACCTTCTAGTTCAATTTTATTATAGGTATTTTATGGTTAATATACATTAGTATAATTATGATAATTGCTAATATTAACAGTAAGAGCTGATTATTAAAATCTATCTTAGTATCTCTTCATGTGTGGCAACTTCAGAGATCTTGTACTTAATATTGGTTTATTATTCTGTTTCCCTCCAGAATACTGTGTATGTGGTTTGAATTATGTTCCCAAAAGAGACCTGTTGATGTCCTAACCTCAAACACCTGTGAGTTTGACCTTATTTTTTGAAATAGGGTCATTGCTGATGTAATCATTGTAAGACAAGATCATTCTGTATCAGAGTAGCCCCTAGTCCAATATGTCTGTGTAGGAAGGAGGAGGAGAAACAGCGACAGATGTAAAGGAGAACACCATGTAACCACAGAGGCAGAGAATGGTATTTCTCCCCACCCCCCAGGGGTACAGGTCTGTGAATCATCAGGCTTACACCTTTCAAAGCATTCACCAAAGCACAAACCTTCCCCAGTGTCCATACTCATCTACCCTGTTCCTACCCTCCCACCCCCTAGTAACTCTCAGTTTGTTTTGTGAGATTAGGAGTCTCTTATAGTTTGTCTCCTTCCCCATCCATCTTGTTTCACTATTTTTCCCTCCCCACCCCCCACAACCCCCCACCCTGCCCCTCAAGTTCCTCATATCAGAGAGATCATATGATAATTGTCTTTCTCTGATTGACTTATTTCGCTCAGCATAATACCCTCCAGTTCCATCCATGTTGTTGCGAATGGCAAGATTTCGTTTCTTTTGATAGCTGCATAATATTCCATTGTATATATATACCACTTCTTCTTTATCCATTCATCTGTTGATGGACATCCAGGTTCTTTCCATAGTTTAGCTATTGTGGACATCGCAGCTATAAACATTCGGGTGCACGTGCCCCTGAGGAACACTACCTTTGTGTCTTTAGGATAAATACCCAGTAGTGCGATTGCTGGGTCGTAGGGTAGCTCCATTTTCAACTTTTTGAGGAATCTCCATACTGTTTTCCAGAGTGGCTGCACCAGTTTGCATTCCCACCAACAGTGTAGGAGGGTTCCCCTTTCTCCGCAACCTCGCCAACATCTGTCATTTCCTGACTTGTTGATTTTAGCCATTCTGACTGGTGTAAGGTGGTATCTCGCTGTGGTTTTAATTTGTATTTCTCTGATGCCGAGTGATGTTGAGCACTTTCTCATGTGTCTGTTGGCCATTTGGATGTCTTCTTTGGAGAAATGTCTGTTCATGTCTTCTGCCCATTTCTTGACTGGGTTATTTGTTTTATGGGTGTTGAGTTTGAGAAGCTCTTTATAGATTTTGGATACTAGCCCTTTATCTGATATGTCATTTGCAAATATCTTCTCCCATTCTGTCAGTTGTCTTTTGGTTTTGTTGACTGTTTCCTTTGCTGTGCAAAAGCTTTTAATCTTGATGAAGTCCCAATAGTTCATTTTTGCCCTTGCTTCCCTTGCCTTTGGTGATGTTCCTAGGAAGAAGTTGCTGCAGTTGAGGTCAAGAGGTTGCTGCCTATGTTTCTCCTCGAGGATTTTGATGGATTCCTTTCTCACATTGAGGTCTTTTATCCATTTTGAGTCTATTTTTGTGTGTGGTGTCAGGAAATGATCCAGTTTCATTTTTCTGCATGTGCTGTCCAGTTTTCCCAACACTATTTGTTGAAGAGACTGTCTTTTTCCCACTGGACATTCTTACCATGCTTTGTCGAAGATTAGTTGACCATAGAGTTGGGGGTGATTTTTGGGTTCTCTATTCTGTTCCACTGGTCTATGTGTCTGTTTTTGTGCCAGTACCATACTGTCTTGATGATGACGGCTTTGTAATAGAGCTTGAAATCTGGAATTGTGATGCCGCCAACTTTGCTTTTTTTTTTCAACATTCCTTTGGCTATTCGGGGTCTTTTCTGGTTCCATATAAATTTTAGGATTATTTGTTCCATTTCTTTGAAGTAAATTGCTGGTATTTTGATGGGGATTGCATTAAATGTGTAGATTGCTCTAGGTAGCATAGACATTTTCACAATATTTATTCTACCCATCCATGAGCATGGAATGTTTTTCCACTTCTTTGTGTCTTCCTCAATTTCTTTCATGAGTACTTTATAGTTTTCTGAATACAGATTCTTTGCCTCTTTGGTTAGGTTTATTCCTAGGTATCTTATGATTTTGGGTGCAATTATAAATGCGATTGACTCTTTAATTTCTCTTCTGTTTTGTTGTTGGTATATAGAAATGCAACTGATTTCTGTGCATTGATTTTATATCCTGACGCTTTCCTGAATTCCTGTATGAGTTCTAGCAGTTTTGAAGTGGTGTCCTTTGGGTTTTCCACATAAAGTATCATATCATCTGCAACGAGTGAGAGTTTGACTTCTTCCTTGCCAATTTAGATGCCTTTTATTTCATTTTGTTGTCTGATTGCTGAGGCCAGGACTTCTAGTAGTATGTCGAATAGCAGTGGTGATAGTGGACAGCCCTGCCGTGTTCCTGACTTTAGGGGAAAAGCTCTCAGTTTTTCTCCATTGAGAATGATGTTCGCTATGGGTTTTTTGTAGATGGCTTTCATGATATTGAGGTATGTACCCTCTATGCCTACACTATGAAGAGTTTTGATTAAGAAAGGGTGCTGTACTTTGTCAAATGCTTTTTCAGCATCTATTGAGAGGATCATATGGTTCTTGTTCTTTCTTTTATTAATGTCTTGTATCACATTGATTGATTTGCGAAAGTTAAGCCAACCTTGCAGCCCAGGAATAAATCCCACTTGGTCGTGGTGAATAATCCTTTTTATGTGCTGCTGGATCCTATTGGCTAGTATTTTGTTGAGGATTTTTGCATCCATGTTCATCAAAGAGATTGGTCTGTAATTCTCCTTTTTGATGGGGTCTTTGCCTGGTTTTGGGATGAAGGTAATGCTGGCCTCATAAAATGAGTGTGGAAGTTTCCCTTCCATTTCTATTTTTTGGAATAGTTTCAGAAGTATAGGTATTAATTCTTCTTTATATGTTTGATAAAATTCCCCTGGGAAGCCATCTGGCCCTGGGCTCTTGTTCGTTGGGAGATTTTTGATGACTGCTTCAATCTCCTTACTGGTGATGGGTCTATTCAGGTCTTCAGTTTCTTCCTGGTTCAGTTTTGGTAGTTTATATTTCTCTAAGAATGCATCCATTTCTTCCAGATTGTCAAATTTGCTGGTGTAGAGTTGCTCATAATATGTTCTTAGAATTGTTTGTATTTCTTTGGTGTTGGTTGTGATCTCTCCTCTTTCATTCATGATTTTATTAATTTGAGTCCTTTCTCTTTTCTTTTGGATAAGTCTGGCCAGGGGTTTATCAATCTTATTAATTCTTTCAAAGAACCAGCTCCTAGTTTCATTGATTTGTTCCACTGTTCTTTTGGTTTCTATTTCATTGATTTCTGCTCTGATCTTTATGATTTCTCTTCTCCTGCTGGGTGTAGCCTTTCTTTGCTGTTCTTTCTCTAGCTTTTGTAGGTGTAGAGTTAGGTTGTGTACTTGAGACCTTTCTTGTTTCTTGAGAAAGGCTTGTATTGCTATATACTTTCCTCTTAGGACTGCTTTTGCTGTGTCCCAAAGATTTTGAACAGTTGTGTTTTCATTTTCATTTGTTTCCATGAATTTTTTTAATTCTTCTTTAATTTCCTGGTTGACCCATTCATTCTTGAGTAGGGTGTTCTTCAGCCTCCATGTATTTG
>LNAC01000130.1:2457250-2490450 GCA_002007465.1 Ailurus styani | reverse complement strand
CCTCTCCCTGTCTCTCTGCCTGCCTCTCTGCCTCCTTGTGATCTCTCTCTCTGTGTCAAATAAATAAATAAAATCTTTAAAAAAATATATATGAACCTTAAAAGAGACTTGCCAATAAAAAGTAATTAGATAACCATCACATCCAGTGGAAGCTAGATGACAATATGACAACTCTTGGTGCACTAGAAAAACCTAGAATTTTATGGAAATTAAGTATACAGAAAGATATATATTCCATATCCACTTTGTGGAAAAAAACAACTTTTGAGAAACTGCTTAAGCAAAATAAAAGTGATATTAAAACATGGGAGATACTCTTTTCAATAGACATTAGAACCGACCAAGTAATGACATAAGAGAAAAATTACAGAATGAGAGCCAAACTAGTATTTAGGTGTTACTTGACATAAATTTAAAAAGAGTTCATTTAGTCCAGGAAGATTACCTTTCAAAAGTGGAATTCTTTTTTTTTAAAGATGGGCTAAGCAGGGGTGCCGAGGTGGCTCAGTTGGTTAAGCATCTGCCTTCAGCTCAGGTCGTGATCCCAGGGTCCTGGGATCGAGCCCCACTTTGGGCTCCCTGTTCAGTGGGGAGCTTGCTTCTCCCTCCCTCTGATGTGTTCTTTCTCTTACTGTCTCTCTCTCTCTCTCTCAAATAAAATCTTAAAAAGATAAAAAAAATAAATAAAAAGGTGGGGTAAGAAAAAGCCAGAAAAATCTTAGTGATTTCAAAGCATACCAAAGATAAAAAAAAAAAGCTGTATGATGAAGTCATGACCCAGAATAGAAAAAAAGCCAATGGAAGTGTGGCACTATTGTCACTAGGGGTCTTATAAGAAATAGGAGGGCATTAGCCCTGGCAACAAGAACAGAGGCCATGTCACTGTGACGACAGTCTCCGTCAAGTCAGGACACACATCTTGTGATACTGCTTAGGATTTGGGGGCAGATTCCACAGTAAGTAATAATTTGCTATATTTCTTGGTAATATTAAGCGGTGCCATTGCAGTGTTTTCAAGTCTTAGGTATTCTAAAGTGGGCTGCATAGAATAGAAAGCTTTGAATTTTAACAAGATAAAGTGTAATTTTCTACAAATGTAATTGACAGGATTTGGAGGGTGGTTGAAGTAGGGTTAAGGAGAAACATGATATCCTCTTCTCACACGGTGAGAAGTTCAAAAAATAATATAAATGTCATGTTATATAGCTTTGTATTTCTTAATGTTTGTATGCCCCCAAGTTTATATTTTGAAGCCCTAACCTCCAAGGGGAATGGTATTTGGAGATGGGGCCATTAGAACGTACGTAAAGTTAGATGAGGGCGTGAGGGTAGAATTCTCAAAGTGGAATTAGTGTCTTTTAATAGAGACAGCAGAGAGCTGCTTTACACACTCTGACTCTGGTTCACCCTCTTGCTCTCGCACACCCTCTCTCTCCCTCTGTCTCTCTCTCCACCAGGTGAGGACACAGTGAAAAGGACTCCTGTCTGCAAGCCAGGAAGAAGGATCTCACCAGAAACTGAATTGGTCACACCTTAATCTTGAACTTCTCAGCCTCCAGAACTCTGAGGAATAAATTTCTATTGTTTAAGCTCCTCAGCCTAAGGTATTACGTTATGGCAGCCCAAACATGTGAAGACGATAATCTAAAGTATTTTATTTAAAACCACAAAGGGGATGATTAGAAAAAAGCTAGATTGACAGTAAAAATGGCTAAATAATAAGAGAGAGAAGTGAAAGTTGAAGAATTATCTTCTTTTTTAAATCCAAGTATTTCATTGCAGCCTGTAACTGGATAAGTTCTGTAGCTGGTAAATCAAAACAGCTCTGTGACCACAGTATTTGGATAAAGAGTTAATAATTGGAAGAATCAAAAATACAAATAATTGAAAATGATTGTCTCTGAGACTACTCAGTGGAAAGAAGGGGGTAAGTTGATTCAGTCTAAATTTTTCTGTATCGTTTAATTTTAACCCACTGAGCCACCCAGGCGCCCTGTATCGTTTAATTTTAAACAGTTGCATGTGGCACTTTGAATCAAAAAAGGAAAACCAAACATGCAAAAATGCAGTCTTATCAATGGCATTGTGAGGGAAATTTTGCATAAACATGGATTATAAGTCCCTGAAATATAAGAGCTGCATTTTCTATTTCCCCTGCATCTCATTGTAATACATAACCCATAACCAAATGTTTTGCACACGGTGGGGCTTAACAAATACGGTTGACTTACAAAGTTTATGTTAATAGCAAAAGAGATGCTGCAGGGACACCACACAAGAGTTGTGATCCTTGTGGTTTACTTGGTCCAAATGTTTAGGTAAGGACAAAAAATTGATCAGTTTGGAGCCTAGCCCATTAAATTAATAATGAAGGCCAGGGATATGGGGACCAGAGATTCTGTCATTTCCCTTTATAAATGAGAATTACAATAAGGATGCTTATGACTTTAGGGGAACAAAAATATTAAAACCTAGACTTGTCTTGAGAAAGTTAACTCATCATGCACATAAAGCTGAATCAATTTTTAAATTCTATTTCTTCTTAATTGACTTTAATTGCTAATTCTTGTCAACAAGGACAAACAGACCTTGCATTTTAAATGAAATGATGCAAGCCATATTCAATGCTGCCTTGAAATTTCCAAACCATTTCATATGCAATAGCTGTAGTGCTCTTTGCTTCTACAGTGAAGCAAAAAGAATCACATTAGGTTCTATATTTCAGATATTCTCCAGAAAATCCTATGCTGAAGAATGCATATTCTATAAAAGAGTAATCTTTTTTTCCTTTGACATGAGCATCCATTAAAAAATGAAAGTGATCTTAGCATCTCAGCATTATTTTTGTTTCTACTTAGCACTATATTAAAAAAGAGGTCTCCTTTTATTTGCATCTTTGGATAATAATCATCCTTTTTCAAACTGGCTGAAACAAATTCTCTAGGCTCCTACCACAATATGACACCTCTGGGACTTAGTATAAAACTGTGAGACTTAAAATCCATTATTTCTCATACAGTTATATAACAGGAACATCATTTTGATTGCTGCATCTTTCAAACTCCACTGATAATCTCATCTAATGCTTAGCAATCTCACTGATCAAAAAGTTGTCCACAAAGAGAAATAGGTAGCTTTGAGTATTTATTCACTGACAAAACTGAAAGCAGTCAATTAAGAATGTGCAAATCATAATCAAACTATAATGCCAATGCTAATACCAGTTTCTTTCTATCAGGTTTCTCTTCCTTAGCCAGAAAATTGTGAAGGAACAAATACCCCTGGTAAAACCAGGCATTTGTTCTTACAGTCCCGTCTCAGGTGAATCAGCACAAATTTGATTCCATGTTCCCCCCTCCTTAAGGTAAGAGTGCTCCTAACAGTTTTTGTCCTTTAAAGGTTTATTGAATTTCAGTTAATCTAGCTTTGTGCTAGTTGAGCAATATGTGGGTAGAGCAAAAATAGTTGCAGGAAAGACATTACACGCATTATGATATACAGTAGAATGGACATTTTCTTTATCAGAATGTTCCTGATGTTTTTGTACCCTTGGCATCATAGTTCACGTTCCACAAATTTGTAGGCATACATTTTCTCTTTAAACATATCTGTGTGTATGTACATACACACATGCATACACATCATGTGCTAAAGAGACAGGAACCTTTTTTTATACTTATTTTTAACTAGATTTCCTTAACTAGATTGCTTGCCTAATGTAGACGCTTTTTATTTTTTATTTGTAGAAAATCTGCCTTTGACTTTTCCACTGTTGAACATAGGTAGAGCTCACTGGGAGTTGAAGTATTGGGTATTCTACAAGTAAAGAACCAAATTCCACATCCAAAGAAACATTATTCTTTGAGTAAAGTTTAAGTAATGTCCCTGGTGTTTTTTCGCTCCTTAGTTCCTTCCATTTTTTTTTATTCATGATGATAAAATAATTATTATGAACTCATAAAAATATATGCTTTGGTAGTGACAAAACCTGATACAATATTTTGATTATTGTTTTAAAAAATGTGTAGTTGCAACTAGAGAATTATCTTCATAAAAAAGTAAGATAACAGTGCTTGGATTAATATTAGTAATACCTACCTGTACACACTTAGTGGCAAAAATATTAGCTATGAAAAAAATGAATCTTTTTCTGAATGACTAAATATCCAGTCTACATCCGTGACATATTTGACAATTATATTAAGCAGAGCACTTTAAAACAAAAATCTATTATATAGTAGTCTAAAAAAGAAATGCACACTATCGGAAAGTCTGTACAGCATGACTCTTGTTAAAATAGGTTCACAATTGTATCTGTTAAGTACGAATAGTGAATAGAATTTCCCTCAAAATAACTATGATTATTTCTGGATGGTGAACTTGTGATAAATTTTATCCTGTTTCATCATATCCTTGTTTTTCTTTGAAAATGTTATTGTCATAAGAAAAAAATGATCAAAGGAAAATATTTTTCTTTGACTTTTTTGAGATTTACACGTTAAAGTTACCTTGAAATGTTGTAGCATAGAATTATTATTCTCCAAAACTAAGGATGCCACTTAAAATATTCAGTTCTATATCCTATAAGAATATCCTTTAGAATATCTTTAATCTAGTGTGAGGGTGTTTACCCTTTGACCCCCTGAGCCACCCAGGCGCCCTTTTATTTATTTATTTATTTATTTATTTATTTATTTATTTGACACAGAGAGAGAGAGAGATCAGATCACAAGTAGGCAGAGAAGCAGGCAGAGAGAGAGGAGGAAGCAGGCTCCCCACTGAGCAGGGAGCCCGATGCGAGCCTCGATCCCAGGACCCTGAGATCATGAGCTGAGCCGNTCACAAGTAGGCAGAGAGGCAGGCAGAGTGAGAGAGGAGGAAGCAGGCTTCCCCGCTGAGCAGGGAGCCCGATGCGAGCCTCGATCCCAGGACCCTGAGATCATGAGCTGAGCCGAAGGCAGAGGCTTGGGTGTTTACCTTTGAAAGGACAACTATATCACCAGAAAAATCACCTCTGTTTTACTTCCCCCAGTGCAGTTCTTTCTATGTGCTGGGAAAAGGGCCTCCGACAACTGTTCCCGGGGAAAGGAAACCATGTATGTTCAGCCGCTGATATTAAAGATGAATTTCTTTTCTGAGGTCAGGATGAGTAATAAGCAATTATGCCATTCAGGGTTGAGTTAAAAAGTACTTGGTGTTTATATGACCTTCCATGAGTAGTTTAGTATATTTATAAATATTTGCCATCCATTTGCCTTTTGTCATTGACGAAGGATTGACCTGTGTCTCTTGTCACTGACACCTAACACCAAAATGAATTGAAATTCTGTCTTTAGAAATAGGTTTCCTTGATACTATGACATTTATAAATGGGCCTTTAAAGACTGCACTTTTTCTTTACACTTTGTTTCAATTTCCTGTCACTCTCAAGTGGAGATTTTTATAATACTAAATTTATCACATCTTTCCAAGATCATTTCTGTGGCTCTAAGCTTCTGGTGTATACTTCATCTCCGCAGGAATCCGTGTTTATGCGTGTTTACAGCAAAGAATAATATAAAAGCACTCTCAGGTCAGGATATAGCATTCCTTTCTAAAAACAAAAAAATGACTAAAATTAGAGGGAATCATTGGCTTTAGCATCTAAGTTAATTAGAAGGCTGGTCATGATGGAGGTTTTGAAGAGAAGCCATTTTCAGAGAATATCAACCTCAGTCTCTTTCCTTTGTTTTGAGATACAGATGTTCACATGGAGGAAAATATTTAATTGGTGTTTGTCATTATTTAAGCTGCAGCTTACCTACAGTTCTTTGTTCTGTCCATCCCGTCTTGAATGGCTTTTATCCATCTTATTTTCTCTTTTCCTTTTGTGAAGGAATTTATGGCAACTTGAAGCTTTTCTCTGCTGTGTGAATTACGTCGCTTACTGCCATCGTTTTTTGCACTTTCTGCTTTTTCTTAACATCTCTGTAGTTTTTATAGCCTATTATTTTTTTTTATAAAGACCGGCAACTCAGATTCTCTTGACACATACAAGTTCTAAGATATTTTCCCCTCATGTCACAAATAAGCCTATGATCGCTCCCTCCATAACGAGTCAAATTAAAGAATTAAAGGAGGGAAAGGAAACAAAATCTCAATTTGGGAGATTGATAATTAGGGAAATTTGCATTTCACTTTCTATACGCTTCAACGTATTGCCACCATTAACGAACAAAAGTGCTAGTTTCCAAATCAACTAACCAATTTAAAAGCATACTCCAGTGTTTAAATTATACATTTTAGTCCATTCTTCAGTTTATTAGGTTCCTTTTAATATGTATAGAACAGCACTATTGCCACAAGAAGATAGCGTCTGGAACTTAAATGTCCCTTGGGCAACAACTATCGGCATTTTTCCTCTGTTGAGGTCATGAACCCAATTAATCCTCATTGCAGAAAGGATAAAGGAAATACCAGTGATCATACCCACTAAATGTTATCCAAATCTAATCTGACAGTCATTGCTGATTGAACTTTGTATACCCTGAAGCCTAAGAAAGGAGTCTTAGCAGGCATATAGATTTCTCTGTATTTTACTAATGGCTACTCCAAATGCTTTTGAGCATCAGCAAAAATGGAACTGCAAAGTTACATGTGGGATTAATTTTTACTGCGTGGGCTATATTGAGTGTGAATATCTAAAAGCATTTCATGGCTTTATAGGAGAATGTAGATCATCTTTACTAAAAAGAAAAGAAAACCTGCCTGTGTTTCTCTAATATCCTGTGTATGAATTGATAACCCATGGAATACAGTGTTAGTAAGTTCATCCTAGTAGATGATTAATTCTTTTCCATATTTTTAAGAAGGAGGGATTTTAGTTATCTCTCTAATTCTAGCCTTTCACACAGTTCTGGAGTCATGTTTTTTGCTGGACTTTATGTAATTACATAAAATTTTATATGTGTGGTCATACATAAGATTTCAGATGCTTGTAATCATAGTTTATATATAATGGTATACCTACTATTTTCATGTACTCATTCCTATTATGATGAAGTCTTCAAAACCATAATTTCTAGTACGGTTCTCAAAACTATGTTTTCTTTCTTTTTTTTTTTTTTTTTTTAAGATTTTATTTATTCATTTGACACAGAGAGAGAGATTACAAGTAGGCAGAGAGAGAGGAGAGAGGAGGAAGCAGGCTCCCTGCTGAGCAGAGAGCCTGATGCGGGCCTCGATCCCAGGACCCTGGGATCATGACCTGAGCCGAAGGCAGCGGCTTTAACCCACTGAGCCACCCAGGCGCCCCAAAACTATGTTTTCTTCTGGTTTCCTTAACCTGCAGTTCACATACTGGAATAGATAGTAAAATATATACCTCAAATTAAATCAAATAATTCATGTCAAAGTGTCCAAACTAAAGTAAAAGCCTTTCTCACTACAGTTAGCCCATCCTACTATGGTTCCAGTTTTCCTGGTATAGAATCAACAGCCAAATCAGAAGTGGAGAAGTCATCTTAAGTGTCTCCTTTGCCTTCCCCATTCACATCTAAATTTTTATCAAGTATTCTCTGCTTCACAAATGTCACTCAAATCTCCCTGCTCTTTCATCACTTGCTGAATGCTAATTATTCCTTTCCTGGATTAGTCTACCACCCTCCCCAAAAGTTTTCCCTCTTCCTGGGTGTTCCTCAGTCCTCTTCACACCAGTTTGAATTGCTTTCTGAAACATTAGTCCTTACTTCTCTGCTCTTTACAGGAGGAAATTAGCCCCTTTTCTTCCAGAGGATAAAATTAAAACTTTTCTGGGTTAAAGCCTCTGCTTTCAGCTCAGGTCATGATCTCGGGGTCCTGGGATTGAGCCCCACATGGGGCTCTCAACTCAGCGGGGAGCCTGCTTCCTCCTCTCTCTCTCTGCCTGCCTCTCTGCCTACTTGTGATCTCTCTCTGTGTGTCAAATAAATAAAAAACAAACAAACAAAAAAAAAACCAAAAACTTTTCAACGTAGCCTGCAAGGTCCATCATAATCTGGTTTCTATCCAGTTTTATAGTTGATCAATAAAACTTCTTAAATCTCATACAGCCTCACTGTACCACTTCCTTGTTTAGTGCTGCTTCTGTGCTGGGCAGTCCTGGGAGACGCTGATACATCATACAGACGTCTTCACATTCAGTCCAACCCCACTGGGCCTCCTTGTCCCCAGATTTGCTTTCCAATCTCCAAACACTGCCTTAGGGTTCCTGGTCAGTCTTTGGCTGATTAACAAGCTGTAGTGTATGCAGGATGAGATTCCAGGAAATCTATAAGAGTATAATTCCTGGGAGACTAAAATTTGAACAGATCTTTCAAGATTCTCATTATTGGAGATATAACAGCATTCTGACCCAACCACAGTGAAAAGACCTTTGAGAATGTCTCAGGTACTCATGTGAGAGCCTGTGTCATAGGAGTCAAGACCATTCTTAAGAATAAGTTCTCTGCTGTAGGAGTAAGATCAAAATTAGGTATAGATATACCCTAACAAAACCTGTATCCAAGGCTTAAAAGGATCAAGGAAAGCCACTAGAATTTTGACTAGTAGCCACTGGTAATTTGATTTACTGCCAAAACAGAACACGGCATTTTTTAAAAAATTATTTATTTATTTATTTGATGAGAGAGACACAGCGAGAGAGGGAACACAAGTAGGGGGAAGTGGGAGGGGGAGAAGCAGGCTCCCTGCTGAGCAGGGAGTCTGATGCGGGACTTGGTCCCAGGACCCTGGGATCATGATCTGAGCCAAAGGCGGAGGCTTAACCCACTGAGCTACCCAGGCGCCCCAGAATATGACATTATTTAGAGTTAGTTAAACTTTAAAAGAATCTACTGCATGTCACTCGTAATATAAAGTCTAAATAAAAAATTGGTAGACAAAGCAATAGGAAAAATTGATAAGCATCTGAAAATAAAGTAAATAGCAGATTTAAGAGATAATCCAAATATTAAAGTAAGCAAAGATTTTCAAACTATAATAAGTTAATTATAAGGAAAGATATACAATATGGTGGCAAGGAAGTATTAAAAACAATATTAGAATCGACATGCACCAATCCAACAAACCTTAAAGAAGTGCAAAACCCTGCCTGAAATGAGGACAATAATGAGTGGGTTTAAAACAATGGCACCCAACTAAAGATAAGATTCAAAAACCTGAAGCAGTTAAATTAAGGGGAAAAAATATTGAACTAAAGCACAGAAAGAAAAGTAATAGAAAACAAGAGAATATATACATGTAAAAGAAAAGCATTTTCTCATATAATGTAAGTTAAGTCTTACATTAGGAAGAAAGGGTGAGGCACCTGGAGGACTCCGTTGGTGGAGCATGGGACTCCCGACCCCGGGGTCGTGAGTTTGGGCCCCACGCTGGGCTTAGAGCTTACTTAAAAAAAATTTTTTTTAAGGGTAATAATAAGAAAAAAATAATGCTGGGAGACAATTTTGCTGAGAGATACTTGCCACTGATTGAAGAAACTCATCAAACCCCAAGCAGAAAAAATATAAGTAAAACCTCACACAGATATGTTGTAGAAAATTGCTAATAACAAAAGATTAGGGAGACCAACAGCAACAGAAATTACAGAAACCAAGAGATAATGAAATGGAAACTTTAAAGTGATAAAAGGAAACAAAAACTCTCAATATAGAATGGAATACCCCATGAACATGTCTTTGAAAATCGAAGTAAAATGAAGATGTTATGAGAAAGAAAAACACAGACCTTATCTCCAACAGGCTTAAAACATAACAAATACTAAATACTTCTTTTGGAAACATAGACATACAGGAAGGAATGAATATCATTAGAATTTATAAATATAGGAGTACATATATCCAAGAGTATTGACTATTTAAAGCAATAATAATACACATAGGAATAATGTTTTGGTTTATAAAGTGTATAGAAGTAAAAAATACAGCGAGGACCAAAAAAAGGAGGAGGCTAAATGCAGTTTAAAAATACTATCTTGTAGGCGCCTGGGTGGCTCAGTGGGTTAAAGCCTCTGCCTTCGGCTCAGGTCATGATCTCAGGGTCCTGGGATTGAGCCCCACATCGGGCTCCCTGCTCGGTGGGGAGCCTGCTTCCTCCTCTCTCTGCCTGCCTCTCTGCCTACTTGTAATCTCTCTCTGTTAAATAAATAAAATCTTTTTTTTTTTAAAAAAATACTATCTTGTGCATTGATAGGAAAAGTGTTGCTTCCTTTCTTATTGCTTAGAGACTACAATAAATTAAATATGTAACTTGTAATTTCTGTTGAAAATTACCAATAGATCAATATCAAAAGCTATAGCAAAAAGCTAATAGAGGCAATTAAACCAAGTAATAAAAAAAGATATGATTAATAGACAAGATAAAAGGAAGCATATAGAAACAAAAGTCATATGGAATAAGTACAAGATAGTCAGCAAGATGTCAGATAGTCGTAGAAAAGGTATGCCCCACTTCAAAGGAGCATGGATTTCCAACATGGTAGACTTCTCAGGAAGCCTGCTTCATATTAATTCGCTCTGTCTTTTGTGATCTGTTTTCCAATCTGCTTCCTATACACTCCACTTCATGAAAGTCATCACCCCTCATTTTCTCCTGAATTTCAATATGAAACCAATTTCTAGTCAAATAGAGCTGTCAGTCTTAGGTTGCCAGCTTCCTCGCCTTTAAGAGTCGACTTCACAGAATGCTAATTTGGAACAGTGACTGTATCACCTACTGATATTCAATGAGGAATATGTGTCTAGTGATCATTTCTCTAAATAGCTTTTTTAAAAAAAAATTTTTTTTGGAGACCTTAAATCCTCAACCAGAGCTGTTAATGGGATGGCAGAATCCTATACAGAAGTCAATATAGTGGTGCTGATAATGGCATTATTTGTTGAATCCTTCACTTGCTGTAGACCAGGTATGGTTTAGATGTTTGAAAGTTCATTGTGGCTCCTCTGGTTCTCACTGGAGCCCTCTGAGGTGTACTGGTATTGCCTCTATTCCATAGATTGAGAAACTGAGACCCAAAGGAGTGAAGTGGCTTTTCTAGACTGTGTGGCAGTAAATTCCTGTCTTATTGAAGCCTTATTGAAGCCATGAGGGTCAGGCTTAGAGTCTGTATCTGATAGCTTTTCAGATTCTACACATGCCATCTTAACAATATTAATTTAAGTAGTGTACCCCTTGAAGCAGTAGTATTGAAAAAAAGTCTTGTATTGAAATATAAAACAGAAAGGGTTTTATAAGACCAAGTATTACATAATTCATATTATATATATGATTTTGTAGATTGAATGAATGATAAAAGGCTAATCATAAAAGACAAAAGTTTGGGGTGTGTTCTTTTTTTTGGTATAAAATCAGTTTAACTGAATGTATTGTATTTCATTGTGGATATTATATATTTCTCTTTACAAGAATCTTGGCCTTGAGATTCTGTGGCTTTTATAAAATATAAATTTAATAAATTGTATTATTAAATAATAATTTATTATTAAAATAATTAAAAACTATTTAAATAATAAATTTTAATAAATAAATATTTAAATAATTAAATGATTAAAATAATTAAATGACTCAAAGGACAAAATGGAGCTTAGACAGATGGATTTACAACTTAAACCATATGCCTTCCAACTAGAATGTCATAATATGTAATTTGTCATGAAACATCTTCTAGTAAAATATCCAAGAGTTAACCTCTTTTTAAAACTTCCACTTATGAGTTATCTAGCCAAGATTTAAAATAAACCATTTAGAATATATATTGCTATATTGCTATACATTTAATTATTTTAGGGTTAACCACATTTTCTAAGAACACTAAATAAAATGTATTGAGAGAATAAAGTAATAAATAACTGACATTTTTACTTTAACATAGTTTAATTTAAGTAAACTCGACCTTATTAAATTGGGAAAAAGAGAATATAGGTTCATACTCAGTCTTGCTAAGATTTCAACTTTTAAAGGAAGAATAAATGGTATGGGTACAGTGAAATTATGACATTAGCATATTCTTGGCTCCCGTCATCTTTGAAATATGAAAGAAAAGGGCAAGTTGAATGTGCTTGTGTGTATATGGGGAGTGGGGGCAACTCTAGACCCTTCATCATCTGCTTTAAATGTGAGAAGCTATTAAATGGACAGTATTAATCAGCGAAAAAAGATATCAAAGTTATTTATCAAAGTATTGGGAGTTCTGGCTACTGGAGGGTAATAGAGGACAAAAGTGTACTCTTGCTGAGAGATGTTGTGTTAAAAACCAGCCAGTGTTGGCACCCCCACCACCTTGAAAAGTCCCTCTGTCTGCACGTGCACCTCTCGGATAGAGCCAAGCCAATTTTTCTCTTAGAATATACAGGAGAGTCTTATCAGGTCTGGGGAAACAGAAGCCCGCCTGTTCTTCAGAAGAAAATAAAAGACAAAGTGAAGAAGGGAGAATTCAGGGGCAAATGGAAATTGCTCAAAATAAAGCACCTCTAGCACCATGATCCAATTTTAGAGCAATTTTATCACCCCCAAAAGGAAGCCCATGCCCATTGGAAACCCCCACCCCAGCCTCCAGCCTCAGGCAACTTATAATCTACTTTTTGTCCATATAGATTTGCCTATGCTGGACATGTCACATAAATGAAATTGTGGGATTTTGTGACTGGCTTCTTTTACTTACCATAATGTGTTTCATCTGTATTGTAGTAGTGTGTATCATTAATGTACAATTCCAAAATATACTAAACAAAACCATTGAATTACATGCTTTCAATGAAAAAATCATATGGCACATGGATTATATCTCAATGAAACTCTTTAAAAATAAGATGGAGCATCTCATAAAAAATGGCTAATGTTCACGTCAGGAGAGCTAAGGTGTCTTTGCTTCCTCATCTAGAGACAAGTGGCTCTTTCTGAGATGGTGGAAAGTCCAGGAATCAGGATAATTAGCATTCAGCTATTAGTAGCTTCCCTACCTGAATGCAGTGATCAGTTGGGCATGTAAAATTATAAACTCAAGTATCATCAGCTCAAAATAAAGAGCTAATAGTAGTTAAGTTTCTAGGGATCTTAGGTGCAGAAACCACCCAGTCAATTAAAAATAAATTAGGCATCCAACCAGATCTAAGCAGGAAATTAAGTGCCTCATCAGCCTGTTCAGAATTTTGTAAAACTATAACCTACTTTGGGGGAGCTTATTAGATCCCATCCAGAGGTAACTTGAATAAGTGACCTTGGTTTTCTTCTCTTCAGTGATCTTACATTCAACATAGTATGGAAAATTGGCAGTAGGGAAATGTAGGATGTGAGGTGAATATTTTAATACACATAAAAATTTGGATATTTGCTCCAGTATGTTGTATCAGTAACTTAACTGAGCTCTGAGTTTGTTTTATGTGAAACTAAAAACCTCTGAAAACCAGCCAACAAAAATGAAAAGTATTTATAAATGCATTTGGAACACTTCAACGGCAATGTAACAATACATTTTCAACTAAAATGTATAAATCAAAACGTAGTAGTTTATTTTATAAATTGAATTTTACAGAACTTAGACACTGTGGCACCACTGTGGGCCCACCAGAATCAGTCCACTTAAGAATGCAAAGAAGTTTGGAAATTTTTCATGGTTCCTGACATTATTTAATTACATGTACTGATATTTTTAATTAGGGTTTAGCAGTCCTATAATTCAATATTGAGATACATATCTATTTAGGTACATGTAAATATAAATATATATAAATATAAATGAATGTATATTCATTTAAAGACCTTTTAAAAATTGGATCCTAACCCTAAGCTACTTGTCGTAAAACAGAAATACTCATATTAGTGCCCATAAAAATAAAGAGTTAAATGAGGTTCCTAAGCAAATGTCAAAGGTCTGGTGTTGCTTCTGTTGTTTTATTCATTACAGTGTCTAGCACACACATAGAATGTTACCTAAGCTGTTAAGTATGTTATCCATTTTAAAAGTCTAGTTCCTCCCATTACATCTTTTAAGATAAATAATACCGTGGACACATACTAATCGTGACATCCTTTGAACCTCTTTGCTAGTAAGTGAATTCTAAACATTTGGGTAAAAACACAAAACAGCACTAGGGAGAGTTTAAGCCAAGGATGAGGCCTCAGACATTTTGTGCTCTCCTCTAGTTGAGTCTTTTCACATTAAAAATAAGTATTCCTTTCCCACTTCCAACCTTTTGGGGCCTGACAAATTTATAAGAATAGGCCTCAGATCAGAAAGGATTATGAAGCAGTGTCTGCTATTTTGGTTGGCATCTTGTTTTTTGTTTCTTTGTTTTTGTGGGAATGTAAACTTTGTTTTTCACTGAGATCATCGGTGGCGAGCATTCAGTCACTTACTGGTCCTCAGTTTATACTTCCCTATATTTCCCTTGTACTTTATTCTGTCTCAGATGAGCAAAATATAGACGAATATCCAGCCTACAAGTCACTTTGTCGTGCCAAGTTTTAATAAACCGCTCAAGCAACAACTTCAGTCAGGGATTAAAGAAATCCAAAATCCTAGAGTCACTACTTAGAAAAAAAGACCCTAGAGCAGTAGAGTCAAATAGAAATACAACACAAAGGACAACTACCAATGTAATTTTATACAGTTAGTAGGTACATAAAAAAGTCAAAGGAGATAAGCAAAATTAACTTTAAAAATATATTTAACCCAAAGTATGTATGCAAAATATTATTACTCTATTATTAACTACACACTAATTACACACTAGAAGTCAGCTTATTCTTACAGTGCATTCCACTTCACTGCCTGTACAAGATATAAGTTTTTTTTCTTTCCTATGTTAAAATCCTGATGGGTGTGTGTGTGTCAGTCCATCCGACTGTTCTGTACCCCCCAACTGAAATTCCAGTTCAGCAGGTCCAGAGAAAAACGTGACTGGGGACGCGAGCAGTTTAAAATCTTGGTTTATCACTGGTCAAAAAGTTTTTCAAATTATTGTTTCTATTGATGTGAACCAGGGAGGAAGAATGACCAGATTTACAAGTCTGAACCACTTTGTTCTTTCTCAAGAGAAAGAATGAAGTGTGTGCTTGTATATGGGCAGAATAGTTACTTTTTAGATACAGTGTGTCATAGTTATACATAGTAGTTCATATCTGGGCTATTTCTTCTATCCTGCTGTCCTTTGACAGCATGGGACAGATTTAATTACTTCAATTTTATTAAATGTTGCTATCAGATAGAATATGTCCAAATCGCTGCTTTTTTGTTCATCATTTTATTTTATTTTTTTGGATGCGCTCACCATATATTTCTTTATCTGTCCTTGGGTGATCAAGGTTAGTTCATCATCTCCTCCGGGCACAGCATCCCGTTACCTTTGGTAAAAGGCTCATCTCTTATATTATTTAATCATTTTCCCTTCATCTTCATCTCACTCCACTTGAAAGCTTCCATTCCAATGTGTTTAATATATAGCATTAGATTTGTATATATCCTTGAAAAGTACGTAGTGCTGTTTTGAATACTGTCTTTAATTCATTTAATTGTTACTGAGCTACGAATCTCATTCCTGCTTACACACCTTCTCTTTCAACACGTGACGAGAGGCTCAGCACTCCCAAGATCTGCAGGTGCCTCGCTGGAGACTCAGAAGAGCCTAAGGGAGGGTTTCAGTCCGTCTTTAAGCTGTAGGCAGGAGACTCAGCCTCCATAATTGAGTGAGACAATTCCTTATAGTAAATCTCTTTATATTTCTATCTCTTTCTAGGAGAGCTGGTGATGAGTGAGTGAGTGAGAGAGTGTGTGTGTGTGTGTGTGTGTGTGTGTGTGTGTGTACACATACGTACCTCCACATACACATCTCCTCTGATTGTTTCTCTGGAGAGACCAGATTAATATGGGTTTTGATCCAAGAGTAGTTCTAGAACAACAGAATGTTTAGGATGAGTTTTCAAAATTGGTTCTGGGGTTTTTGGAATTGGCTCTCTAATATGATTAGATTTACATGGTAACTCTATTTCCAATTATAAACCATAATCCTGACATGACATAACCATGACATGGCTCGATAATAGAAACATGCAAAATATCTCTGTTGGATCCTCCTAATCAACCAGTTATAAAAAGCAAGGAGCTGGGTGACTGCATTTGTTCTGTTGGAATGTTTTTGGAAAACTAACATATAATGAGATTGGCTGATAGCTCCTCAGGTCCCTGGAAAAAGTAGTAAAAGAGAAGGATGAGCCCAGGGACTCAAATTTCAAGCTCAAGTGATGCAAAGTTGGCCTGAGGGACGTGCTTATCTCCTGAGCCTCCAGGCTGAGATTGCTGTACCTCACTCAGAACCCCACCCTGTGATTGGATAAACTCCAGAGCAAGTTGAACTATTAACCTCACAGGGTTTCTACTCTTAAAGGGAAGACATTGACTGGGAAAGAAAGGGATGTAGTACATTGGATTGAGGATGTGTGGGAAGAACCACAGAAGAACCTGTGGGAAGGAATAGAGACATAACCCCCTAAATTCTGATGAGTCTTCATTGCCAGGGTACATGGCCTCCCTATGCCAAGCAGTTGGTGCCTTTCCACCATCCACCATCATTGCCTATGGAAACTGCAATGGCCTCCCCTGAGGGAACTGCCATGCAAGACACTGCTGAGTCTCCTCAGGACCTCACCACTCTTCTGTTCTTCTAGACCTGTAACTACACTCAAAGCCAGTAAGACCCTCAGTGTGGGGTACGACATGTGATCCATGTAGAGTGTTCTACACCAAATAAACTACTTGAGTTTCTAATTTATACAGACAGAAATCCAGGAAACATGTGAGAATGTATGTTGAGGGTGTGCAATAATGGTAGAAGGAATATACAGTTGGATTAGGCCTAATTTATTGATACAAGCACACTAGACACAAATTCTGCACTTAGGGTTGCAGCTCAGGAGGTTAGGATGAAGTATCAGTTTGTGTAGTTGGCTGGATGAAACTTGGATCAAAATCTGGCCCAAAAGATGCTCATCTTCACTTATCAGGCAAATGCAAATCAAAACTACAATGAGCTCTCAACTCATACCTCTCAGAATGGCTAAAATCAACAACATGAGAAACAACAGGTGTTGGTGAGGATGTGGAGAAAAAGGAACCCTCCTGTAGTGTTGGTTGGAATGCAAACTGGTGCAGCCACTATGGAAAACAACATGAAGCGTCCTCATAAAGTTAAGAATAGAACTACCTTATGGTCTATCAATTGCACTACTATGTTTTTACCCAAAGGATACAAAAAAGCAGATTCAAAGGGGCACATGTAATCTGATGTTTTTTATAGCAGCATTATTTACAAAAGCCAAGATATACAAGCAGCCCAAGTGTCTCTATCAATTTATGAATGGATAAAGAAGATGTGGTATTTATATAAAATGGAATATTACTCAGCTTTAAAAAAGAACAAACTTTCCATTTGCAACAACATGGATGGAACTAGAGAGTATAATGCTTAGCTAAGTAAGTCTGAATAAGAGAAATACCACATGATTTCACTCACGTGAATTTAAGAAACAAAACAAGTGAACAAAGGGGAAAAAAAGAGAGAGAGAGAGAGAGAGAGACCAAGAAACAGATTCTTAACTCTGGAGAACAAACTGATGGTTACCAGAAAGGATGGGGATTAAGGAGCATACTTGTCCTGATGAGCACTGGATGATTAAAATAAAAAGTTAGAAGACTATGATAATGCTGGCCCACAGTGAGTGACTTGCCTTAGTTTAATAAAAGGAACAGATTCAGATGCTTAGAAAGATTGAATGTTAGAGTGGATTTGTTTTTTAAGACTTACTCATCCACACTGGGAGTGTCCAGAAGACATACCTTTCACCAATACTGTGAGAAGTAAATTTGTGAGGAGAGTCTCAGAGTCCTTGACCAGCTCTGCAATCACTCTTCTCTGTAGGCCAGACCTTACAAGGGAGCCAGGGTGCAGTGAGGGTAATTGGATCCCAGGGTGACAAGAGTCATGTAGCATTACTCAACCATGGAGGGCAAGGAGGGCATAATGGAGGATAGAGTCAAAGCAGCAATCGGAATAGTCTGACTCACTGAGACCTATGGCATTGGCTAATTGATCATGATGCTCCTAGAAATAAAATAGGAAGCCTACTGAATTCTTAATCTGTATAAGCAGAAGATTTCTAGGTCCAGTGAGCAAAAGTCTAACCTGAATCATAAAACAGTAAGTCATAGCCCTGGAATCAATTCCAAGCCTTCAGCCAGTTTATAAGACATAGAACCTCTTAAATGAAAGGCGGACCTGGTCTCCTTGAGCAAGGACCATGCTATAAGAGTGCATAGTCTTTATGTGTTTCCTAGGCTTCCCCAAAAGGTCTTATAGCCTTTTCTTGAGGTAACTGTGCATTGGAGAAAATGGACTACTGTACTCTTGCTCTGAATTGTCAACTCCAGGAGACCCAAAATATCACTGATCTACCTGTCAGAGTAGGAACTTATGAAGGGCAGGTGATCAATGCAGTTTGGGCTTACATTCATTTTACATTGGTCCAGATGGGTCCCTGAACCCATTCTGTGGTTATTTCCCCAGTCCTGGAATGCACAAGTGGAATAGATAAACTCAGTAGCTGACAGAATTCCACACGCGTTTCTTGACCTGTAGATTGAGAACTATTATGATGGGAAAGGCCAAGTCGAAGCAATTACAACCGCATTTTCCTAGGGAAATAGTAAGCCTAAAAGAATACTGCATTGCTGGAAAGACCGTAGAGATTGGTGTCATCATCAAGGACTTGAAAGATGCAGGGGTGGTGATGCCTACCACATCCCCATTCAATCCATGTACTTGGACGGTGCAGAAGACAGATGGAACTTGGAGAATGATGGTGGATTATCATAGACTTAACCAGGTGGTGGCTCCAATTGCAGCTGCTCTACCAGATGCTGCTTCATTGCTTGAGGGAATTAATGTATCACCTGGTATCCAATATGACCTAGAAAACGCTTTTTTATTGAGACCTGTTAGTAAAGACCTCCAGAAGCAGTTTTCTTCCTGCTGGCATGACCAGTTACACACCTTCACTACCTTACCCTCAGGGATATATCAATTCTCTGTATCATAATTTAATTTATAGGGGTGCCTGGGTGGTTCAGTGGGTTAAACATTCAACTCTTGATTTTGGCTTAGGTCATGATCGCAGGGTCATGAGTTCAAGTTCCGTGTCTGGTTCCACACTCAGTGTGGAATCTGCTTGAGATTTTTTCCCATCCCTCTCCCTCCACCCCTTCCCTTGGCTTGGATATGCACGTGCTTTCTCTCTCCCAAATAAATAAGTGAATCTTAAAAAAAATAATTTTGTTTTCAGAGATTCTGACTACCTTTGGTTCCACAAGATATCATACTGGTCCATTGCATTGATGTCATTATGCAGACTAGACCCCCTGAGCAAGAAATTGCATTGAATGAAAAGCCACATATCCATAACAGGCATTTGTTGATTTTATTTTATTTTTTTTTAAAAGATTTTATTTATTTATTTGACACAGAGAGAGAGATCACAAGTAGGCAGAGAGGCAGGCAGAGAGAGGAGGAAGCAGGCTCCCGGCGGAGCAGAGAGCCCGATGCGGGCCTCGATCCCAGGACCCTGAGATCATGACCTGAGCCGAAGGCAGAGGCTTTAACCCACTGAGCCACCCAGGCGCCCCATTTGTTGATTTTAAATCACTATACATATACGGACGCATTTGCTACTTTTAGCCATAAATGTGTTGTCTTCTTGGGAGTTGTATTATTAGAGTAGATACAGGTTTTTCCAAAAATGGAAATAATGGGGACAGAGATTTTGGGAAACAGTGGAACTATCTTTGAGTTACTTAGAAAGTCTTTTCCTTAATTTCTTAAGGCAATGAAGTGTTTTCCCTCTTTCTAGTTGGACTCTTGGGTTTGCAGATAGAAGACATATGACCTGTTTTTCTGTGGCTGATCATTCCTCTTCTGAGTCCATTGGTTATGAAGGTTTCTAATTTCACAACCATCATTTAGGGTTTGATCATCACAATGTATGTCATGTTTGTTACTTTGCTTGAATTCCAGAGGGAAGTTAGAAAGTAGTGAATCCGGTCTCACTAACTTCTGGTCACCATAATCTAGAAGATCACAGAAATTTCATAATCAACAAAGAGACAGAACCATGCATGTATCAAAAGCATGAAACACAGTAATGTATTCTTTGTTAATACACGAATGAATGAGAACAAAGTGAAAAACTAAATTTGAAAGAAAAAATAAGGTTTGTTTGGCTTGGAAATGGGAGAGGGAGATATAAATCTTCTGGGATGTTTGCTTTCCACAAAAATGGAAGATTTTAGGAAGGTAAATGACCTCTGTATTATTAGTTACAAGGAATTTGCAGTTAACTGGAGCCGATTATTTAGAATAGGGTCTTCAAACTGGAGTTTACCTATCTTCGGAGGCAGCCAGACTTTCAGGAATAAATACTTTTAGAGAATTCCTCAACATTCATTACATAATTTTCTTCAATTAATCTGCCATAGATCCCACCTGTTGTTTTATTACTCCCCATTCAAAACTGCCTTATCACACTTGAGAAGAGAAGCACTGACTTCTCACCTACCTTGACATACAGTGCATTGTCCTGTGATGTATAAAATTTCCTTGTATGTAACAGACACTTCAAAATATTTCCATTGGTGGGGGCCTGGGGGGGCATGAATGACTTTAACAACTGGGAGATGTATCCTTTTGAAAGTCTATTGTTTCCATGTCTTTAAACAATTTGAAGGAAGATTTGAGTTTTCATCCAGTAGATCATTAAAAATATTTTTGATTATAAATTACTGTGTGATTATTCAAAGAGTTTTGCAACTGTTAAAGAAAGGCCTTCCATTTTCATCAATTTAAGTGAAAAATACTTCAAAACTTTTTTGTATTTATGTTTTATACTTATTTTAAAAAGGAAAAGAGAGAATTCATGCTCAATAGCATCTCCTTGAAGCAGCAAGTTCTATTCATTAGTAGATAAAAGAATTCATTTGAAAAAAATAACATAGGACTTTGCATCTGTTTAACAGGTATATTTCAAATAAAATTTTCTTTTTAAGAATTATTAAAGTTATTAATATATTAATACTTTGCTGATACTAATAAAATTGGAATGCTAAATCGATCCAGAAGAGATATTTAAACCTTATTATTATAAAGCATTTTAAAAAATGCATATAATTTATGTATATGTTTTTGATTCAGAAAAGTATGTTAGTGTAATCAGTAAAATAGTTTTGAGCATGAAATATTTCATGAAGATGAAATTCTGTGGAGAAAATAGAATGGAGATATGGAGAGAGAATAAGTAACATAAAATTTCTGGCTTTTAAAGATAGATAAATAGATATAGATATTGAATAAGTAATAGTATCAATACCTAATATATTTTGACTCTATTGGATACATTTATGTGCAGTTCATTGTAAAGTGCAAATATTTGCAGTTGGCCAAAAATTTCATCATTTGCAACCATTTAAATTTTAACAAAATTTTAGGCATCTTGATAAAAGCAGGTGAAGAAATACGTAGGCTATCAAAATACTTCAAATAATTTAATCAAGCAAATAGTTGGGGTGGCGAGTGCTCTACAAGATACTAGAAGTACAAAATCAAGAGTGCACAGATGGAAAGAGAAAAAGATAGTACCCAGAACAGCAAAGGGAAATATTTATGCTAAGAAAAGACCTATAACATTAGTAGAAGCAGAAGATGACTTAATGAGTAAATGAAACCTTCTTTCACCTCCTTGAAGAATAACTGGGTGGAAGTGAGGCAGAATAAAATGAGTTTAAGATTTGACATCAGAATTAGAAATAATTCCAGTATTATTACATATTAACTCTTTAACTTTGTACCAGTAGCATAGGTGAGATTCAATTTTCCCAAACGTAAACAGGAAGTCTGCCTCTATAGCTTATTAAAGACTGAACATAGTAATAAATACCACTCACTCCTACTAGCTCGAGGAATATTTACTAAATTAATGAGAATTCCAATAATTAGGAATACAGTACGCTTTTTATTATGTCCTATTGGAGGCATACATTTTTTTGTCAGTGCCCCAATTAAGGAATCTTAATTAGGAATTGTTTGTACTAGCAATCACAAATCTATGTGGACTTTGCCTAGCATCTGCTCATTGGATTAATGCCCAGGAAAAAAATGGAGTATTCACCATGTCATTACCTGAACACCTTCTCTTTGGTAAGAAAGAGGAATGCGTTGATAATGCCAATAATGTGTCGTATACATGAAATTATATTATTAGATAATAATTATATTATTAGATATTAAAATCTAAATGCTTGAAATATACATTGTTAGCATTTATATGTAAAATATTTAAAATGTATCATTCTGACATTTGATTTGCCATAAGGGAAATCTCTGCCCATTAGAAATTCTGGTTATCCAATGATAGAGTAGAATACTAAACCCATATTTTTGCCAGGCTCATAGTTAATATTGAAAAACATGATATGTTGTCTTATGAGACCAAAATACCAAATATGATTGAATTATTTCTAAGGATTGCTCAGCACTTGAGAACATGTCTAATCAGAGTTCTGAGATACAAAAGTATTATTACTTGAAAAAGAAATTATCCTACCTATTGTGTGCCAGGCAACTGTAATTTGACTTGAGTAGCAAAACACCTTCCCAGCTGTTAGCAGATAGCATTTAACAATAGTAATTTTTGCTGCAATAAAATAGCATTAATACCCAAAATATTGTTATTTCTTCTGCTGAATTCACAACAATAAAGGCATTCATTCACATCCTCTAAAATTTGTAACCATTATGTAACCATTATGTAATAATTATGTAACCATTTCAAAATACTTTTTTTTTTAATTCGAACTTTGCGGATGCTGCGATCCTAAGCAATGCTATTCTATATAGAAATGTAATACACAAATTTGGAAATACTAACTGAACCTCAGCTAGCAGTTGTTTTCTGAGACTTTAACCTGAACCTTATGCTAATGATGAAACTGAGTAACCTTTTCGTTTGGTCAAGGTCATTGTCTATTCTGCATTCTGGAAATATGGTAAAGGAAAAACATGTCTTTGGCCGACAGTTGGAGGACCCTTTATGCATCCTTACTTGAGCATTAAAGATACTGAGACAAAAATGTGATAAATTACTCAGATAATCAAGACTTGTCTCCTTTGCTGTATATTTTTATGAGTATCAGTCCTTTCTTTTAAATGAAACAAAGATAGCTCACCAATAATTGGTTAACTTTAAATTATTTTTTAGAAAATTTCTAGAAAATTCAGCTTAAATCATTAAGGAATTAAAGATAAAACATGGTCAAAATGTATATTTCATACCTTGATAAACAAAAATCAGTGCTTTGTTTATTCTTATTTTTTAGGTGAAAAATACCTAAGACTTGAAGAAATACTTTTCATGGTGCGACACAAACTTTATTGGATTTAAACACAGAATTAAAGTTGTTTTAATATCCTAATAATAGCTCCAAAACTATCACGGTTACCTTCATTAGATTTTATCCTTTTTATCCTGTTTATAGCTAGTTCTTATCATCCTTTCTCAACAAAGTCCTCAAATTGCTTTCAAGTTCTTTTTTCTCTAACAATTTTCTTTGTTTATTGATTTACTTATAGTCAGTAAGACTTTTCAATAACTTTTAAAACCAAATAGCCAAAGCAAACACTGAAAGTTTGTAGCAGGTGATATATTTATGATTAATAGTACAAAAGTTGAAATCTGTGGTATCTTTATGTATGTACAAATGCTAAATATATTTTATTAGTACTTGATAAATACTCAAGTACTAAGCAGCTATAGTTAAACAATTATGCAAACTATCTTTTTTTTAAAGATTTTATTTATTTATTTGACAGAGAAAGAAAGAGTACAAGCAGGGGGAGCAGCAGAGGGAGAGGGAGAAGCTGGCGCTCTGCTGAGCGGGGAGCCAGACGTGGGGCTCAATCCCAGGACTCTGAGACCATGACCTGAGCTGAAGGCAGACGCTTAAACATAATTTTGCAATTAGGCAAACTATTAAAAATGTATTTAATAGTTGAATAATACAAACATTTTTAACTACATAGTGGTTCATAGCATCATTTTATAATAGCAATACCTTTCCCTGTAAGCGAACTCAATTGAAAGAGTAATTTCTTACAGATTCAAGCATGCATGAACCTGGACACGCTGAGAAACTGGGAAGGAATGAAGTTCAAAATTACCTTTTCCAATTTGCAAAGCCAGTCCTAGGCAAGCTGCTGCTGGCTGGTTTAAGTCTCTTGAATGGTGGTGCAGGCCAGTTACAACAAAACATGTTTGAGGACAACATATCTTCATGTTAGCCGCTGTCAGTCAGCAATCCCTTGTTAATTCCATCTGAGATTAAGGAATGGATTTCTTGGAAAACTAGCAGTTTTTAACTAGCCTTTCCACTGACAGCTCCCAATGAAGAAACTACGTAGAAGCCATTTTCCTGAGTCAGTTTTTCATTCTATGAGGGAAGAAAACCTAAACTGTTTTTTCCTTCTTTTTGGGAAAAGTGTGCCCAAGCCACTCTATCGCTTGACAAATCACTTAATTCAGACTATCCTTCTTATTTTCTCATCAGTAAACAATTTATATTAATTTCCTTAAAACTTTACTAGACTGACTGATGCTTGGTTAATGATAAACTCCTCTCTTCCATGCCAGTTTTTAATTTTTCAATAGAGTAGAAAGTTTTAATCATACAGGACTATTGAAAGGATTTCACAGTGAAAACCCATATCATAGGAACTTAGGTTCTACCATTAATGTGTATGACATACATTACATGACTTAGCACATATCCATATCCATACTACTTTTGATGCAATAAAAGTACATTGCAGGACACTATATACTTCCACCAAAATCTTAAGTATTTATAACATTACCTGGAATTCAGCATTGTTTGGATTTTTTTTGTTGTTGTTTTTAAATTATTCATTTGACAGAGAGAGACACAGCAAGAGAGGGAACACAAGCAGAGGGAATGGGAGAGGGAGAGGCAGGCTTCCCGCCGAGCAGGGAGCCCGATGCAGGACTCGATCCCAGCATCCTGGGATCCTCACCTGAGCCGAAAGCAGATGCTTAAATGACTGAGCCACCCAGGTGCCCTGGATTTTTTTCTTTTGATGAAAAATTTTGCACGGTAGAAGGCACAAATACTACGTGCACATTTGCTAAGTGTTGACAAACACATCCTTCTTTTTTACCAAGATATAAAGCATTATGATAACCTAAATGTTTTGTCTTGCTTTATCTATGCTGATCACTGCTCTTTTTTTTTTTTTAAGATTTTATTTATTTATTTGACACAGAGAGGGAGAGAGATCACAAGTAGGCAGAGAGGCAGGCAGAGAGAGAGGAGGAAGCAGGCTCCCCTTTGAGCAGGGAGCCCAATGCGGGGCTTGATCCCAGGGCCCTGAGATCATGACCTGAGCCGAAGGCAGAGTCTTTAACCCACTGAGCCACCGAGGTGCCCGATCACTGCTCTTCTTAAAACCCCCAGAGGCAAACCATTGTTTTGATATTTCCCACCATGATATAGATTGGATTTACCTGCCCTGGTCATACAAATGGAGTCTTACACTACGCAATTCTATGTGTAAGTGTAAGTACTTCTATGTATTTTTCACTCAGCAGAGTGCTGAAATTCATTATATGGATGCATGTATCAGCAGTATTGCTGAGTAGCTTTCACTTACGAATACACACAATTTGTTTATACTTTCCCCTTTTTATGAACTGCCTAGATTTAGGCAGTTTTGTTTTTAATTATTATTATTATTTTTTATTTTTTTTTTTTTAAAGATTTTATTTATTTATTTCACAGAGGGAGAGAGATCACGAGGAGGCAGAGAGGCAGGCAGAGAGAGAGAGGGGGAAGCAGGCTCCCCACTGAGCAGGGAGCCCGATGCGGGCCTCGATCCCAGGACCCTGAGATCATGACCTGAGCCGAAAGCAGAGGCATTAACCCACTGAGCCACCCAGGCGCCCTTGTTTTTAATTATTATAAATAAAATTGTTTGGAATGTCTTAATACAGTGTTTTTGTGCATGGGTAGACCTATCTAATACATATCTACAAGATGTGATATATATAATATCTATATAATATCTATTATAACTATAACATATTATGTATTACATATATAACCATATATATACTATTTTTCTTTGATAAATACTGAAAATGGGGATTTCTGTATTATAGGCGTATCTTAAGTTTTATAGGAAACTGCCAGAAATTTTTCTCAAGTGACTTTATGTTCCCACTACCAGTGTCTGAGAGTTCTGGTTGCTCAGCATCCTCCGTCATATTTGGTCTCAATCTTTTTTTATTTAAGTCATTCTGATAATTACCATGCAGAATTTTTAATTATTGTTTTTGATGTCTTATTTATTCTTTTAAAATCCTGTGTCTTTGGTAATCAGTTTTGCACTAAATGCCAAGTCTCCTTTATATTCTAGCTCTTAATTGACAAACTTCCCATAAGTTGACTTACTGTAAAATATCGATACCCATTAGCTTTATTTAAAAAAGTGTATATGAGTTCTGCAATCAACCTATAATGTCATATTTCATGAGAAAAAGTAAAGCCAAAACCTTAAGAAATAAAGAATATATATAATACAACACAAAAAATATTTTATGAATGGAATTATTAAAAAGAAACTTTGATAAAGCTTAGATTAAAAAAATTGTTTTTCAGAGTTTTGCTGCTTTTTAAGGGACTGCTAGAAGCACTTGAGTACTCAGTTTGGACCAGTTCTGGCAAGCTAAAAAATTAAAAGTTGGAAAAAGTGTTATTCACAATAAAAGACAATATATTGAATAGGTATGATGTAATGAAGTTTATGAGCCTCTCAATCCTTTGACTGTTCAGGACAAAGTTCTGTGAAAAACAGCAGTATTCCAGAGATATATTTATTCTATATTACTAATCATTTTTTTCAATTTATTTCTTTTATAATATTCAAGAAACATAACCTTGGAAAATCATTCTTAAATGGTAATGTTATGTCATCTACCTGAACAAATTACTGCAGTATAGTCCACAGACAAATCTTTACAATACGGTTGAAAACGGATTTTATTGCTGTAGTGAATGGCTCCTAGACCAGAAAATGTGTACCTTGCTTTTAAATCTTTTATAATGTTCTCTTTCTTGCTCCTACAGCTAGGGTTTGCTCATTCTTTTCTTAAAACGCTGTTCCCTTTATTGACTCAAAGATTACTATCAGATGTCACCTATGCTACTTAACCGTATATCATAATGCCCATTAAACTATGTGCCTATGAATGTATGGAAATAATACTAAATAATGCTGGGCACAGAGGCTCGGTGCACCCATGCATCAGTATAAGTAATAAAATGTTTTACTGACTAGAGATGTGCTACTTTAAGACAGGGTTACAAAAAGTCCCCAGTGCCTTCTTTAAGAGAATATGTCAAATGATTGCATTGGATATTGGATAATATTCCCATGTAAGCTTACAAAAATGAGAGATGTGCCTAAACTATCCTTTCTCTTACTAATGTGTCAACTGAAGAGAACCACTTGAGTTTAAGAATTTGCTAAGACCCTAATTGTGTCCTTCCATCTTTCTCAAGGAGTGACACAGCTGGGTGCAGGACTTAACTTCAAATATAGGATGACTATTACAAACCGTGAGAGCCTAATTATTTGGTTTATAGCATAAGGACTCTCCAGTAAGCTACCATTACTGACTAGTGAAGAGCACTGTACCACCAAAATCAACAAAGAGCTGATGAATATGCAATCCATAAAATCTGAGAGCTAAACACTACTTAAAGTATTGTTTTCTAATTCTTGTGTAAGATGGCTTTGATAAGAGTCAGTATTGCGAAAGAAAAAAATAAGTCAATATTGGAAAACTGGTGAAAATTTTTACAATGAAAAAAATGTGTCTAAATTAATAGATTCTACCTACAGTGGAATATTGATCACCCCCCGTGGTCAGAAAGACTCTTTCAAATGCACGCTAGATGTTTTATCCTAATTTGAGGGATAACATTGCTTAATATCACCCACGATTTTGTTGTAAGTCTTCAAAAATAGTAGGTCATTTCTTAGCCTTGGTGGCTGTTGGTGAATCCAGGCAATATAAAGTTGTAAAGATAATGTAAAACCATTAATTATTGAAATGGTTACTTTGGTAATCACTTGGGTTCTCCAAGTACATGGTAGAATTTTCCTTTTCTACCAATTTGAAGGTGAATGTGACTCCATGACTTTGGTCACTGAACCACGATGAGAAGTGAGGTGCACCACCTCCAAACAGAGGAGTGAGGATCCAAGAAGGGGTTTTCCAGAGTCTCCTTCCTACTACCCCAGTGCTTTGCAGTGCTCCGAATATGATTCCTCTTTCATTCTGGGCCCTCAGAGGAGGCATGGAGTTTAATGGAGACCCTAGCCAATCCCAGATGTCCGTAAAGCACAAGCAAGAAATAAACCTTTATTGGGGAGTCGTTTGCTGCTACAGAATAACCTGGACTATCTTGACTGGTACCACTTTTGGGTGCGGCCACAACAAAACATCACAAACATGGCATTGTCGTAGTGGTCAGTTGGAAAACAAGAAGGGAACAGATGCTGTGGATGGAATGCTGGTGATCCATCATGTACAGTAGCCGAAGATTTGCTGCTTCCCTTAACTTAGGAAGGTAACCACATATCTAAAGAATCCATAGCTATTGGGAAAATGATTGCAAAGTATAATGTTAATTCTGTGTATTCACAGGTAGGGCTGCGTTTGAAAAATGCAATATAAAAAGAGCCAATCTAAGCAAGGAGAAGAGTTTAACAGCAGGAATGAAAGAGAATAAAGTGCAGAAATGTAGGGACTTGGAGGGTTAGAAGTGGCAAGTGTTCCTCAAACCCAAATGATAAATGATAAAACTGAAAAGGTGCTTGAGAGTTAAGGCCAATTACAACTCAACCTTGTGGTAAATAGCAAATCGATGCAATAGTCATCTGACCCATTGTTAAAATATCTAAATAAATTAAGATGCCTCAAGGCAGAGACATTTATGCTTGTGGCACCCAGTAAATCCTTTGAATTTAAGAACTGGCTCAGAGAAAGGCTCAATATGGGACTCTTAAATCTAAGTCTCTTAAAGTCAATGTATACACAGTTAATTTGTGATAAAAGGCATAGGAAGAAGAAAGCAATATATGCAGCAAATCTAAGAACTGTCTAGAAATAGCTGTTAGCTCATGGAGGTCAACAAATAAAACAGATAAGAAGCCAAGTAAGTTTTAATTGATTCGCACAAAGAAATTAAATAAATAACCCACAAGCCATAACTAAGAATGTCTAAGGTTTTGAAACTCCGACTTTAAATGATAATGAAGTAGTCTGAGAAAACTAATTACCTCAAGGAAAAAAATATATAGTTTAATGCCCACAACATACAGACAAGGAGAATAATGGAAAATGAAACATCTCTTGGTACAGAGTCAGAGAACAGAGATTGTAATTACCGACTGTTGGCATGGTCTCTGACCTTGATGATACCTGGTGGGATCCGGAATCACTATGATCTCTTATGCCATATCTTCCTCAGTGCAAGTATTGATCATGGCTGCACCTGCCCCCGTTCCGCCATTTTCTATTGGGTGTATATGGCATCTGATTTTACTTTTTTTAGTTCATAGGTTTTTAGATGGAAGCTAGATACATGATGAGTAGATGATGAAAATATTAGTCATTACTCAAGCTCTCGAACTTGTAGGTGGACCCAGTGACTAATGGACTTTAAGTATCATCTGTCACAGGCTGAGCAGATTTGGCATATAGGGAAGAAGATAGGCTGAACATTTAGTGGCATAAAGTCAGACTGTAGTCATCACTAGTGTTCCCCTAATGTCCTGGTTCCCCTCCAGGTGCAGATGACCTTCCCTATCACTTTAAAGTCAAATGAGGCCACTTAAGTTGTATATTAATATGAAAAGAATTGGCGTATGACTATTTCAATATATAATGCTTTGTGCATTCCTTATATTTTCTTTCCCTCCACTCTCCTTTCTCCTGCAGTGGTCCCAATGGTGACTGCTTTTCAGCTGAAGTTCAAATGAAGACACCATGGAAAAATATGCTTCAGTAAATCTGAGAGGCACATGGAGGAGCATGAATGAGAGGTAAGCCCATGTTGTTTCAAATCATTAAATTTGGGGGGTCTTTGTTACTAGAGCATGATCTAGATTATCCTGATTGACACATTTTTCATTGTTGATTTGATATGAAGCTACTGTTAAGTGTCCCTAAGTTTGATATCGGGAACTATTCTACTAGCTGTTGCAATCTTTAGAATATCCTCATTCAATTGGAATACCTTTAGCATAAACAGCCTTTTAGATAGTTGAGAGAGAATAGGGGAAATATTGAAACTAAAGGAAATTTGTAAAGTATTTGACTACCAGATTGATAATTAACTTACTGAAAATGTAATCAATATCAGAAAAAACAAGACTGATTTATTTAACTATGTAAACATTAAAAACGTTTTTCTCCTATATGTAAATGACAAGAAAAATATGACAGGCAAGTATTTGTAACATATACAATAAAGGGTTAATACTTTGTTAGTCCAAACCAGAAGACAAACACTGGGAGCAAAACTGAAAAAACAACTCAGGAAAGACAAAAAGGTGAAATGTGAATATTGAAGATTGGGTTAATAAGTAATAGAAATCCAATGAAAACAATGAAGTCCCATAGTTTATGTGTGAAAATAGACAATATCTTCGAAATGATACAGGTATTCTTAGAGAAGCGTCCTTACAGGCTAGTGAGAGCTCTTTTTAACAAAGCAAATTTGACAATTATATATGATTTATTTTTAAAAATCATATTTATAACCTTGTAATTTTATTTCTGGAAATGTATCCCTAAAGAATAACCATAAACACTAAAAAAACCCACATTTGTGCAAAAAGATGTTCACCATTTGTACATTAACAGTTTTAAACAACTACAAACAATGTAAAAGTCCAAAAGAATTGAATTCCTGAGTAATTTATGTTGTGTCTTCGTAAGGGCTCATGCAGTTCTTAAATTGTGTCTATAAGAACTTCAAGAAAATGTGAAAATTCTTATATAATCTTTTAATACAAGCAGAGTAGATAATTAACCACAAAATATGAAAGTCCTAAGTGTATTTTATCCTTGGAGTGAAGATTATAAATAATTTGAGTTTTATTTTTACACTCAGTATTATTGAAATTTTCTCCTAATCTTTCAAGATTAGTTTCTTAGAATAGAAAATAGAAGCAAAAACCCAGTAAGTCTTTTGAAAAAAAGAGGGAAGGAAAAACAAAGGAATATTGTTAGTTTAATGGAAAAATCAAAATATGTAGCTCTTTTTAATTCTAAAAATGAGTCACTGACAATAAGCAAATAGTAAAACATACATGTGCTAAAAAAATACTAGCTGAAGTATGGGAAAAAGTACATCCTGAAGACCAGCTATATTCAGAGACATCCTTCCCCTGCAAACTTCTGAATCACATATATTGGAAATGTTACTTTGCCACCATGGTCATTTCCTTGAGTGAAGTTTAATGTTCTTTCTGAAAAAAAAATGCACTTCCTTAAAAGTGTCTGTAAACCTAATTTAAATGTTCTAAGCACTCTACTCTTCATTTAATTTACATGTAATTTGAAGTGGGAAGGAAAGATAAAAGCTTTTAAAAAAAGTATTAACTTCATTTTGTATCACTCAATTTTAATAAATTAGTCCGTAATCCAATGAACATAGGATAGTTAGTATCTTATGTTGATTATACTTAAAAATATACATTGCAACAATATAAAAATGAACTTAATTAAGAAAGGAATCAAATAAGTGTCAAGATCACTATTTTTGTCAATTGTTTCCTATAAAAAGTAATGGAGATTAATTTGAAAGGAGCATCATAGTTATCTAATTACACTAAATATGAACTGAGCTGACAAAAGGAAGCGTTTTATTTACAGAAAAAAATGTAGTAATCAAACTTAGCATTTACTTCTGGAGTTTCAAGATTTTTTAGATACTTTTGCAAAATATGATATATAATCTTACCATACCAGTGTTAAGATTTGCATTAAAAATAACTGAATAGCTATCACATTAATAAATCTTTGAGGAAGTATCTTCTCACCAATTATTTTACAGTGTTACCACATTTTTATTTTAATTAGAAATGACCTTGGAGGTCACATGATGAGACATTGCAAATTAAAATCCAAGCTGGGTATGGAATTCAGACACACTGTAGTTTATTCAATCTACAAATTCACTAACATAATTTTTTTAAAAGATTTTATTTATTTACTTGACAGAGAGAGAGAGATTACAAGCAGGCAGAGAGATAGGCAGAGAGAGGAGGAAGCAGGCTCCCCACTGAGCAGGGAGCCCAATGCGGGACTCAATCCCAGGACCCTGAGATCATGACCTGAGCTGAAGGCAGAGGCTTTCACCCACTGAGCCACCCAGGCGCCCCTAACATAATTTTTAAAAGAAGAAAACAGTATGATTTTCTCAGTTTGATGAGTAATCATGGATTTTTCCAGAGCTGTGCAATGCTTATAACGTTTTAATGTTAACAATGTTTTTAATAATGTTTGTTGAAGTGAGTTAAACTGAACTGCTTTAAAATCTATGTCAGTATTCAGAATAATTTCTTTTGGAATCATTATGAAGGTAATGTTTTGATTTCAGTAGATAAGAATAAAATCTACATTTCTGCATGGAAATACAGGTGTTCAGTGCCTGTAGCATCAACAAAATTACATCAAAAATCAATTAATTTGAAAAAAATATGTACAAATCTATTAGGAAAGAATGATTGGCCAATATTTAAGAAAAAAAAAAAGAAAATTGGCTTCCCATATTAATCTTCTTGGTAAACTTTGTCCTGTTCCATTGTAATATTTTATTGTAATATGTATTTTGTATATACATATACAAATATGTATATGTCTACAAGCTATTTTAGCATTTTATTTTATTTTATTTATTTATTTTTTTTTTAAAGATTTTATTTATTTATTTCACAGAGGGAGAGAGATCACAAGGAGGCAGAGAGGCAGGCAGAGAGAGAGGGGGGAGCAGGCTCCCC
>LNAC01000130.1:2437876-2457177 GCA_002007465.1 Ailurus styani | reverse complement strand
GAAAGCAGAGGCATTAACCCACTGAGCCACCCAGGTGCCCTATTTTAGCATTTTAAAATACCACTTTAACATGAAAAAATACAAAATTAACTTTAATCTGGATGTTAATGATACTCATTTTGTTAATGAAAAGTGGGGTCTAATTCACTTCTGTGGATGATATTTGCTGATTGGATTAAACTATCAACATTCCATGAATAACTGAAGCCAATATACATAAAACCACATGCTGTATCTATATATATATTGACTAAAGTGAGTAATGAAAATGAAATATTTTCAGAAGCATACAGAATTATTCTATTCTCAAGTATTTGTATAATATTTATTATCTGGATAACACCAAAACCATGTCTGTCTTACACTGAGAATGTATAGATAGGCAATCTACATGATTATTAAACATGAGGACATTAAAAGAAACTACATTATTGGATCTGAGTCCTAAGTTTTGCTATTATTGACTCTGTGATATTTCCAAGTCAGTTAATTTCTTAAAGTCCCCATTTCCTCATCTATAAAATGGGAATTATAATAGTAGTTAAGTTCTGGAGTTACTGTAAAGATCCAGTGAGTGGGCGCCTGGGTGGCTCAGTGGGTTAAAGCCTCTGCCTTCGACTCAGGTCATGATCTCAGGGTCCTGGGATCGAGGCCCGCATCGGCTCTCTGCTCAGCGGGGAGCCTGCTTCCTCCTCTCTCTCTGCCTGCCTCTCTGCCTCCTTGTGATCTCTCTCTGTCAAATAAAAAAGGAAGGAAGGGAGGAAGAAAGAAACAAACATAGTAATCTAAAAATCATCTATATTCAAAATTAATTTTTCTGCACTTTCCAACCCTCTCCCTGCAAGTTTACCTCCTGTGTCACTTAACCCGTTGGTCGTCACCATCAGATTGCTGCATCAAATTGAACTGCATTTGTGTCTAATAATCTCCCCAATCCCAGGCGAACACCTAAATTCCTAAGCAAAAGCAATTATACACAGAAGAAGAGGAAAAGAATGCATGTAACTGACGTTGAAAACTCACTAACTCAAGTCTGAGCATCCAAAATTGTCTTTTTTTTTTTTTTCCAGTTTTTTAAGTTTAACCTATCCCACCTTTTAGGAATAAGAATGTGTTTGTGATTCTGGGTTGGAACGGGTGCCAGAATTTCCAAAAAAAAAAAAAAAAAAAATCTGAGTTCATGCACAACATGAACCATACTAGGAATTCCAGCAAATCTGTGTTTAAGGTTGTGACACATACCACCTTTCAGTGTCTAGCCTGGAGCAGGTGCCAAGTGAGCACACGTACTTGCTTGACCCAGACACGGGCAGCAGGATCAGACGAGCAGAATTCACTCTTGCCGTGTCAGCCAGAATGGGGCAGTTCTCTTCACTGAAGAAAACCGTATTTTCATTGTTCTCAAAAATAGCTGTAATTTATAAAGAATGACAGTTGATATTCTCTGTTTGACAATTTTAATTTTCTAGATTTTATCCATGACCTGATGTAAAATAATTTATCATGGGTATGTAAGATATTTATTTAAGATTTTTTTTTAAGATTTTATTTATTTATTTCACAGAGGGAGAGAGATCACAAGGAGGCAGAGAGGCAGGCAGAGAGAGAGAGGGGGAAGCATGCTCCCCGCTGAGCAGAGAGCCCGATGCGGGCCTCGATCCCAGGACCCTGAGATCATGACCTGAGCCGAAAGCAGAGGCTTTAACCCACTGAGCCACCCAGGCGCCCTTAAGATACGTTTATAGTTATCAAAATTTAGAGGACAGGAAAAGGTAAAGGTCTGTGTGGAAACTTTTCTATGATGTATAGTTATGATCGCCTCCCCTCATGAAGGAAAAGCAAAAGCAATCCACTAGGGAGTATTTGGCTTAACATATACAGTTAACCAGATATAAATTTGTACTAGTCTGCTGTGCTGGCCAGGAAAAAAAAAAAAAATATATATATATATATATATATACACATACACACACATATATATTTTTAATTTATATATATAAATATATTTTTAATTTATATATATATGTGTTTATATTATTATACACCTCTAATTACTAAAGAAGATTATGCATATGAATCAGTTTCCCCAAACAGATTTTCGGAAGAAAAGAACCTCCGAGAAGGTAAGTCACTATTCTGAATACACCAGCCTTGGAGGAGTTGAACCTCTTGGAGCAGGAGTAGTGGGTCTAGTATGTGATGGTTTGGGAAGAAGTAGGAGTTCAGAAGAACAGCTGCAATACACAAACTGGTGTTTAGATGATGTTATGAAACCCAACAATGATCGTGTGATATTATTACCAGGTTAAATAATTTGCTTAAGAAGACACAGACAGGAAGTGTTAGAGAAGGCACCTGAATGAGCAGGGTGAGACCAGAGACGATCTGCATTTAGAGATGTAGAATCACCCCTTGATGGTGAGAATACCCTGCCCCACTTTTAGATAGGATAGGCAATTCAGGATACTTCTGTTTACTTTTTATAATTTTTGCCTTTTCCCCTTTCCCACTGGTCAATGAATAGCCTGAATAATTATTTACATAAATTGGTACTAAGTAGGCTCCATGTGGTCAATGCTAACAGGTGGCTTAGGGGCAAGTGAAGAAGTATTCTACAACAGCAAATAAGTTGCAATTCAATTCTTTCCCCCAAATTACAGGGTTGATCAAAAACCTGCCACTGTTCCATTTTTAAAATACATGCTCTAAACTTTTTTCTGCCCTTTAGCCCACTATACAAGCCCACGTTCGTGAACTACAAAGAAAACACCTTCTATATAGAAATAAGCAGGCATTTAGAAACTCAGTGAAAGATCATACAGTTTCCTAGTGGACAAAGTGCTTAACTCCATTAGTGCCATAGGCTGATTAAATCACCCACATTACCTTTCAACGGTGTTTCAGCCAATTAAGCCAGCTCAATTCATCTCTGCTTTCTGGGGTCATAAAGACATTAGAAACAAATTTACGATCTGGCCTGTTAGTGCAATGACTTGTGGAGTTGTTTTTAAATCAGAGTGGCTAAATTAATAATTAAAAAAAAGTTTAAAATGATCTGAAATGGGCATTTTTTTTAATATTCAAAGCCATCATGATACGGTCTTAATTACATTCAGAAAATGCTTTTTTCTTTCTTTCTCTAAGCAGACTTAGAAAGCAGTGAATGGAGCAAACCAACCAGCTGGAACAGAGGAAGAAATAAGCTGAATTCATTTTCAGTCAGGTGACCCCATTGTGGAACTATCTTCTCATAGCATTCAGTTCCCCTGAATGATAATTCCACCAAGTAGCTCACAGGAGAGGGTAGATTAGATCCCTAAAGTAACATGCATCCAGTAAATGCAGTTTAGCCAATTAGGTTGTGCGATTGCCAGAACCCTGCCGAAAACTGCTTCTGTTATCCCTGCCCCTCACACATCAGGCCCACCACAGAACACCATCCATCACCAGAGGTTTGACCAAAATGAAAACAGAGAGCTGACCAGGTATGGGTAAAAGAAATTTATGTAAATTGACAGCCGCCCATGCTACATGAATAAATAAATTTCTATTTCGTTATTCTGGAAAGAACTGTGAGTTCTTATTATTCATAAGACAGTTTACAAAAGTTGAGAGACACTTTGTATTGAAGGATCCTTGACTAATTTTGATAAGATACAAAATATATTTTTCTACCATAAAACACTTTCAGAAATGTGAATATGGTTACATCTTGGATCAATCATCAGAGCACCTCTTCCTTATAAATAATCATTGGACTGGCCTTAAAATCAATTTGTCCAGTAATTAGTTACATAATAAGTTTGCTTATTATAAAGGACACTAGTATCAATAGTGGCTTACAGAAAATAGGATTTGTTGTTGATTAGTTTTTCTATATATACTTTTTTTTTAATCCAACACTCCACAGATCATAGATGCAGGCTGGTATGATGGCTGTATTTGAAAAATTTGTCCAAGGACCAGTCATCTTAGTGCTCCATCATTCCTATGTTGTTTCCCTCCAAGCCCTTTGTTCAAGATGGCAAACCCACCAATTCTGCATTTTAGCCAGCAGAAAAGGGAAAAGGGAAACAGAGAAGAATACCCCTAATGTTTAAGAATACAATTCAGAAGGTATGTGTTTCACCTGCTTTATATGTCATTTGCATAACTTATTTATAGGAAAATACCTCACTCCAAAGGCGGATGGAAAATGTTACAGTTTCTGGCCAGCCCTGTACTCAGCTTAAACAACCATTATTGTGGGAAAAAGGGAAAAGAAGTATCGTGACACAACTAGCAAACTGCGCTACAGATGGGAAGTATTCAATCACCTTAAATAGGTAAGTAGCTAGAAAAGATGCTCCAGGGTGTCAGAGAAGCAAGATTTCACATAGTATAGTGTTTGGGGACTTTATTCCTATCTAGTCTCCAGTAATGAGGTGGTGAAAAGTGCATCTTCTAATAAAGCCGCAATCTGCAGGGCTCCACAGACTAACCACCAACAAATGCAAACTGACACTTCTGAAATGGATTAATGTGCATATCAACAATCTCCTAATGGCTTTCATCCTTTCTATCACATTTGACCTTGCCTTTTGGAGGCATTTGATAAATGATTAATTATTCATTCCAGAACTTGATCCTTGAACAACTAAACTACTTCCCGGAAGCAAATATGGATGTGTATTAGAGCATCAGAATCAATCAATTATTCATTGATTGTATGCCTTGTATTTGCCTAGCGTGTGCCAATCTCCAACTTAGGCAGTCTGGGAGATATAAAAATAATGGAATACATGGTCTCTGACCTCAAAGGACTTACAATTAGAATGAAACAAATACTGAACAGGATGTGTGGTTTGGGGTTGTTATATCTGGCTATATTAGTGTCTATCTTCAGAGTCTTCCATTCAGCCCTGTGAGTCTCAGCCAAATTACAACCTATCTCCAGAGCATTGGGGAGGAAAGCTGATTCAGACAAATGAAAAAATCCGAAAATACACAACAATGAAAAATTTGGTACTAGTGAGGGAAAAAAGAAAAACACCCCAGATCCAAATTTTAGATTATCATTTTAATATACTGTTGTCGTCATCCAGGAAGAAGTGAGAAAACAAATACATAACTCCGATGCCAGCACCTCTGAGGGTTACTGATGAAGAGGAGAAGGAATAGAATGAGGAATTACATGCCGGAAGTGCAAGAGGGGGGAAATGGAATAAGGGAAAGGGAAGCTGGAGGCAAAGATTTACAGCTCAGAAAGGAGAACAGTGGGAGACCACAATAGTTGGTCAGACCATCAGCTACAAATCGGAGGAATGAACGAAGAAGAAATCCGTGCCTGCACTTCCAAATATGGTAAGTTTTGACCCACCGAAGGGTGCCTTTTCAATGCCAGAGAGTGGTAAAACTTTGAAAGATTAGAGTGCAAGAGAATCCTCTTTATTTCCTTTTCCTTTGATATTACAGGGGTTTTTTATACATTTTTTTTATTATTATTTGCCCCAGGGGTACAGGTCTGTGAATCATCAGGCTTACACCTTTCACAGCACTCACCGTAGCACAAACCCTCCCCAATGTCCATCACCCAGCCACCCTGTCCCTACCCTCCCACCCCCCAATAACCCTCCGTTTGTTTTTTATACATTTTTATATGGAATAATTATATGTACACAGCTTGGGATCTGGAGGAAGTGCTGGGAGTCGATTTGTGATAAGTTTCTTCATTGGTTAAAGGTCAACAGCTGACCTCAATGTTATATAGAAATATCATGGGATAGCAGCAGCTGGGTGGCTTAGTCAAGTGTCTGACTCTTGATTTTGACTCGGGTCATAATCTCAGGGTCGTGAGATAGGGTTGTGAGATGGCGTCCTGTGTGTCCCATGTTGAACTTCACATTCAGCAGGGGGTCTGCTTGAGATTCAACCCTCTCTCTCCCTCTCTGCCCCTCCCCCTTCTCACGTGTACATTCTCTCCCTCTGTCTCTCTCTTTCTCTCTCTCTCTCAAATAAATCTTTAAAAAATGTATGTCATGTGACAGAGAAAGCGAAAGGCAATTCTGCTAGGGGGTAGATTTAGAGGGGACTTTATCATTTCCCTTTTGCTACTCCTCCTGCACTGTTCCTTTTGTCTGTTGCTTTACATGTAATATTTGGCATGACTGTTGTACAGCTAGGCCACTGAGTTTAAGATAAAGGTTGTTACTACCTTTGGGGTGCTATGGGATGATTGACAAGTGGGTGTTTGGAGGCAGATATATTAGCTACCACAGAGATAGGGTTGGCCATTTGAGAGAGAAGAGCATAGGGTAAAGGATACCGTGGAAGACAAACATTAAATAAGGTAAAGGTGGTTAAGAATTTCGTTGCAAAATTAGTTCACAATTTCTCAGTGTGGACCAAACCCCACGGTTACTTGGCCTATATTTTATGAAGTGCTTTGGACTTCTTTGGGTTGGTTCTCTTTCAGTCTGATAATAACCCTCCTTGATGGTAAAGCAACAAAGGAATAAAAAAAACTTAGAAATTCTTGTTTAAGCTTTAAGTTCACTAAGAAAATTTTTTTTACTTCTAAATGCATCCAATTTTAATACTTCCTTTAAAGACATTTGAAAAAAATTGTATTCTCATTTAAATATTCAGTTAATTAAATGTCTTATACATTTCTTTTTAAAATTTTTTTAAAGATTTTATTTATTTGAGAGTGAGCGACACAGAGAGCATGAGCAGGGGGAGGGGAAAAGGGAGAAGGAGACTCCCCACTGAGCAGGGAGGCTGATGCAGGGCTCCATTCCAGGGCCCCCAGAAAACAGCTTGAGCTGAAAGGAGAAGCCCAACCCCATGAGCCACTCAAGCACCCCATGCCTTATACATTTCTAAACTCCAGTAACAAATTAGCATTTTTTAGGAGGTATTGAACTACTTCCTAAATCAGGTAAATCGGCATATTAAACCTTCTTAGGTCACTAACTATTTTTAAGTCATAAGATGTAAAAGTTGTATTTGAGTTATTAAAGAGAGAAACGGGCACCTGGGTGGCTCAATTGGTTAAGCGGCTGCTTTGGGCTCAAGTCATGATCTCAGGGTCATGGGATCAAGCAATGATTGGGCTCCCTGCTCAGTGGGGAGCCTGCTTCTCCCTCTTCCTTTGCCTCTCCCCTCTGCTTGTTCTTTCTTTCAAATAGATAAATAAAATCTTTAAAAAAATTAAAAAAAATAAAAAGGATGATGAAGTTGGTTCAAAACATACAGCATTCCTACATAAATAAATAGACAATCCAAACAAACCTATGTCTATTAAAGAAGTGGAATGAGTAATAAGTAATCTTTGAGAAGAGAAAGCACCAGGCCCAGATCAGTTCACTAGTGAATTCTACCAAATGTTCAAGGAAGAAAATAAACCATTTCTCTATAATCTCTTTCAGAAGATAGAAATAGGTAATACTCCATAACTCTTTTCTTTAAGTTAGCATTGCCCTAATATAAAAACTGAACAAAGACATTTCAGGAAAACTACAAACCAATATCTCTCATGGACATAGATGGAAAAATACTTAACAAAATATTAGAAAATCAAATCCAACAATGTATAAAAATAACTATACACTATGACCTAGCAGGATTCATCATAAGTAAGCTTGGATCAGTATTACTAAGTCAATTAATGTAATTAATCACATCAACAGGCTAAAGAAGAAAAATCACATGATCATGTCAATAGATGCAGAGACGCATTTGACAACATCCAACATCCAATCATGGTAAGAACTCTCAGCAACTAGGTATAGAGGAGAATTCCCTCAAGTTGATAAAGAATATGTACAATAAACCTATATCTTATATGTAATGGTAACAGACTCAAAGCTTTCCTACTAATGTCATCATTGCCCTTCAACATCATACTGGAAACACCAACTAATGCAATAAAACAAGGAAAGGAAAGAGGTGTACAGATTAGGAAAGAAGAAATAAAACTGTCTTTGTTCACAGATGATATGACAATCAGTGTTGAAAATATGAAAGAATCAATAAGAATAAAATAAACCTCCTGGAATTATTATGTTATTATTGTAAAGTTGTAGGACAAAAGCTTAATATACCAAAGTCATTAGCTTCTCTATATACCAGCAATGAACAAGTCAAATTTGAAATTAAAAACACAATATCATTTAAATTAGCATCCCCCAAAATGAAAAGCTTAGGTATAAATCTAATAAAATATGAAGTTTGTGAGAAAAATTATAGGGCGCCTGGGTGGCTCAGTGGGTTAAAGCCTCTGCCTTCAGCTCAGGTCATGATCTCAGGGTCCTGGGATCGAGGCCTGCATCAGGCTCTCTGCTCATTGGGGAGCCTGCTTCCTCCTCTCTCTCTGCCTGCCTCTCTGCCTACTTGTAATCTCTCTCTGTCAAATAAATAAATAAAATCTTAAAAAAAAAGAAAAATTATAAAAACTGATAAAAATGGAATTAAACGGGTAGTTCATATTCATGGATAAGAAAACTGAATATTGTCAAGATGTCAGTTCTTACCAACTTGGTTGAAGGATGCATTCTCAATCAAAATCCCAGCAAGTTATTTATAGATATTGACAAAATGATTGTGAAGTTTGTATGGAAAGTCAAAAGACCCAGAACAGCTAATACAATATTGAAAGAGAAGAACAAGGTTGGAAGACCAATACTACCTGACTTCAGTTTGTTATGAAGCTACAGTAATGAAGATGGCATATTATTGGTGAACAATTAGACAAAAAATCAGTGAAATAAAATAGCTCAGAAGTAGACCCCCATAAATAAATACATCAACTGATTTTTGACAAAGTAGCAAAGGCAAACAATGGAGCAAAGACTGTTTTCAACTAATCATACTGGAACAACTTTATCTATCTGCAAAAATAGTAAATCTAGATACAGATCTTACAGCCTTCAAAAAGATGAAATCAAAATAAATCATAGACCTAAATGTAGAATGCAAAACTAGAAAAACTCCTATAAGAGAACATAATAGAAAATTTAGACAACCTTGGGTTTTGTAATGACTTTTTACATGCAACTCCAAAGGCACAATTCATGAAAGAAAGAACTGAACAGCTAGACTACAATAAAATTAAAATAAAAAACTTGTGCTCCGCAAATGATGCTATCAAGAGAATGAAAAGACAGCACACACTAGGAGAAAACATTTGTAAAAGACATATGTGATAAAGGACTATAATCTAAAATATATAAAGAACTCTTAAAACCCAGCAATAGGAAAACACAACCCAATTACAAAGTGGGTCAAAGACCCTAAATGGACACCTCACCAAACAAGATAAACAGTTGGCAAATAAGTAAGTGTATGAAAAGGGATTCCACATCATATGTCGTCATATTGCAAATTAAAACGAGACACCACCACTGTGCACCTATTAGAATGGCCAAAATCCAGAACACTGACGAAGATGCAGAGCAAAAGTCTTAACAGGAATTATAAAATGGCACAACCACTTTGGAAAGCAGTTTGGAGATTTCTTAAAAACTAAACCTACTTTTATCATATGATCTAATAATTCATACTCCTTGGTATATACGCAATTGAACTGAAAACTTATATCCACACAAAAGCCTGTACATGAATATTTACGGAAGCTTTGGATATTTATAGAAGCTCTATTTGTAATTGCTAAAACTTGGAAATAACCAAGATGTCCTCCAGTAGGTAAAATGATAAGTAAACTGGGGTCTATTCAGACAATGGAACATTATTTACACGAAAAAGAAATGAGCCATCAGGCCATGAAAAGATATGGAAGAAACTTAAGTGCATATTACTAAGTAAAAGAAAGGAATATGTAAAAGCTTCTTACTGTTTGATTCCAACCATATGATCTTCTGGAAAAGGCAAAAATCTGGAGACAGTAAAATGATAAGTGCCTAGGGTAGGGAAGTGAGGGTTGAAGAGAGCAATTTTTTAGAGCAGTGATATGTTTGATATTATAATGTTGGACATGTGTCATTATTAATTTGTCCAAACCCATAGTATGTACAAAACCATGAATGAACCCTAATGTAAGCTATGGACTTTGAATGATAATGGTGTGTCAGGCTTACCAGTTATAAAAAATGGACCATTTAGGGGATGCTGATAATGTGGTGGGGATGGCTATTGGGGAATATCTGTACCTTCCCCCTAACTTCATTATGAACCTAAACAGTTTTAAAAAGTGTAATCTTTTTTAAAAGTAGAGGAGATACCGATGTATATATAATTACTGAAAAGAAGAAAACTGGAATAAGACCATGAAACTACATGCAAAACTGAACGATGTACTGTAGAGCAATACAATTTGAACTGTATTCTTTTTTTCTCACACAGAAACCATTTGCATGATTGCAGAACAAATTTCACTTATGTGGTCTCAGACAAAAATCTGTTAGTTTGTCACCTATTTTCAACAAATTAACCTCTGTCCTTACAGAGCTGTAAAATGTAGTCATCAATGATAAATAATAAATAAAATAAAATGCATACCTATAGGGGCACGTGGGTGGTTCGGTCGGATGAGTGCCTGCCTTCAGCTCAGGTCATGATCTCAGGGTCCTGGGATCTCAAGTCCTGCCTTGGACTCCCCGATGAGCGGGAATTCTGCTTCTCTCTTTCCCTCTGGCCTACCCCCTGCTTGTGCTCGCTCTCTCTCTCTCTCTCTGAAATAAATAAAGTCTTTAAAAATATACATGCCTATAGAGAATGAGATAATGTTTGGACTGGCTCGTTAGACAAGGACATGAAATGACATAGTCCTTCTCTTAGTTCCAAGTTTCAGATACTTATTTTTTTTTCTCTAATAGTGAACCACTCCCCACGATTAAAAAAAAAAATCTTTAGAGGTTTTTAAACAAAAATACCTGGTGTCAGCAGAAGGTGCTGGTTACCAAACCTTGTGGTATGGTCAGCAAATCAAAAGCCCTACAGTGTTGATTAACTACTAAGACCATAAAGGTAACTTCCATTTAAAGATTTGGGAAAGGGAACTAGGATTGTATTTTTTGTTTTTTAAGATTTTTTTTTAGTCTATTTATTTGGCAGAGAGAGAGAGAGAAAGAGCAAATGCAAGCAGAGGGAGCAACAGAGGGAGAGGAGGAAGCAGGCTCCCCACCAAGCAGGGAGTCCAATGCGGGGCTCGATCCCAGGACTGCTGGGATCATGACCTGAGCCAAAGGCAGACGCTTAACCCACTGAGCCACCCAGGCGCCCCAGTAGAACCTACCCTCAAATATGACATGCCAGAAAATTCAAACACCGTTTCAGCAACTGATTCATCAAATTGCATTCCATTTTTTTTAAAGGAGGACTAATTCTGGTTGTCCTATTTAAATAACTACTGTGCCATTAAAGGTGAAAAGAAAAAGAGTAAAAACATTTGTTCCTAAACTCTGAGTGATTAAAATGAAGATGGCATATGAATAAAGAGGGGGGGGAAACGATTCTTTACTTATCTGACAAGTTGGGTAGGGGGAAAACTTTCAAGATATCGTCAACGGTATTCTAAGCAAGTAACAAGTGAACTGTTCTTCATCAGTTTATTCATTTCTACTTTAACTGCTTTTTGTTCTACTCGATACGGGATCTCCAGTCAACTTTCATGAAATCCTCTGTATCTGTGTCTATTTGTCTTGAAAGTGCGGACTCGGATTCTGACATCTGTCTGTGTGGTATCAGCTCAAGAGCTTGTACTATTTATTGGTCTTTTCCGGAAGTAAGAGTAGTTTATACACTGGCTGCTTTAGTCCTATCCCTGTGGTCTGAGCCCTTTGTGGGAGAACTCATTTCGAATCTCCAGCTTTTAGCAAAGTTTTCAGGAAGCACGAGAGAAGAGCAGAAATCACCAATCGATGACAAGACTAGATGCCTGTGAGTAACTTAGGACACTAACCAAAAATTTCAAGAATGGAAAGGAATAAATCTACTGTGTCATAGATGCAATAAATGGTTCAAAAAGACTTCACTGGTGTTTCTCCTGAGAGCACATGAGACACACTTTATAAGCAGTGAGGGTATTCCTAAATATTCAGGGGTTTCCTCTAAAATACACAGCCTTGGTAACAACTTACATTAATAAAAATTTACCTGAGTATAGTTAACCTTAGGGAAATTGAGTTTCTTTTTTAATAGGATTGTTTTTTTTTAGGAAGCCAGTGCATTGTGTTAAGAAAGAAATGTGGAGCATACAAAAAACAATTATTTCTCGCACACTACTATTTTTTAATCATGTAAAAGGCTGTTCACCTGGAAATCTTAAATGTAATTTAAATGTAAAAGACATCTTGATTTTTTTGTAATTTAGAGATTAATTTCAGAAAGCCAAAATCATGAGAGTTGTCAGAGGATAGTAGTTAATGTGATTAAAATAATACAGTAAATTCCTGGAAACAATGAAAAGCTGTAGTTTGCCTCCTATAATTCAGATAGGCAGCATATATTTAAAAATATAAATATAAGAAAGTACCACAGTCATAAGGAATCTTAGTTCTTTCAGAAATGAGAAACTTGTTTATTTTAAATAATCAAGGGTATAAAAAAGTCAGCATAAAGCTTAGAAAACTACTTTGATGAGATACACAATCACTGTCAACTGGAAAAATTACCAAAAGGGGAAAAAACACTTTCACTACCTCTTATGAGCTGACTAGATATTCTAAGACCAATTTATCATTATTAACAAGGAGAAAACAAAATTTTAATCTTACAGTATCATGATTTACGACACTAAGCGTTTTGTGAGTAAACCTACTAAATTGAGCAATTTGCTAAAATTTCAGCCCAATCTTTTCAGACTCGTCACTTGCCATTATTATAAACCAAGACAAACAAAAGCTGTCCACCAACTTCCTGTGACCTCTTATACCCATTCAAATCTTAGTTTCATCATCATTTCACATATGTAAAAAGATACTTCCTTTCATTTTTTTTAAGATTTTATTTATTTATTTGAGAGAGAGATCACAAGTAGGCAGAGAGGCAGGCAGAGAGAGAGGAGGAAGCAGGCTCCCCAGTGAGCAGAGAGCCCAATGCCGATGCCAGGCTCGATCCCAGGACCCTGGGATCCGAAGGCAGGGGCTTAACCCACTGAGCCACCCAGGCGCCCCTGATACTTCCCTTTAAAGATAACTACTCTCTTTTTCTGTGGAAAACACATTTTTTGCATATATATTCTTATTTTTGCACAGCTCCTAATATAGTCAAAATCACTCATATTAAATTAACTTTCGATCAAAGTAACTACCTCTTGTTTTACTAGAAACTTGGTAATTGAGAACTGTCTCTACTATGCAGGCTTTCAGAGATCAGCCAAGAACATAAGCACGTAGGCAGTAGCCTGCAGCCACAAATTTTCCAGTGACATAGTTTAAGAGGCAAAAAGGAAACAGTAGAGTCGGGCAGAAATACAGCTATTCCATAACATAATACATATGAGACAAACAGTTATAAAATTATCTGTGTGGATATATCTTGTGTGGGTATGTTGGTGTATGTGCATTGGGGGAGAGCTTGTGTGTGCGATGCCTAGTAACCAACGTTTTAGCATTCTCCCTGAAAAATTATACAGGCATCTAAAATGTATTCATCATTTAATTCTATTAATATGCAAATTTGCCTATTTATCTAAGGATCTTCGAAATTAAATTTCAGTTGACTTATTACATAATTGCTCTTGCTGGGGAAAATATTTTCAGAGTCATAATTCAATTTTTATTGAAAACACATTTACATTTTTCTTCCTTGTAAATACTATATGGATGTAATATTAGCTTGTCTGGTCAGTAAATAAGTATAAGGAGTTTAAGAATCAGATTGTTTAGTTTTACATAAGAAAATAAAAGCAACTTTCATTTTTAAAACGACAAAATATATTCCTCCATTGTACATCATAGAACAAAAGCAACCCAGGATTTCCCCGGGGTTTCATACCTATTCATATAAACATGGATTGTTACATCAAACTACTTTTGAGCTGACAGTTTTTGTGAGAATATTTTTTCCTCTTCAACCTGTAGAATATTGTAATCAGTAAACATTTTTTAATTTTTTTCTAGGAATGTTTGCTTTCTCTATATTTGAAATACATAAGCTATTAGCTTCAGTAAAACAATAAAAACATTGCTTTTTAAGGAGGATTTATAGTTTAATTTATTAAAACATTCCAAGGTAGGAGATATTTCCAATATATATAATGAGAGACAAAAGCTTCTTCTCAATTACAGGCACATAGAGCATTTTTACATAGAGAGCTTTACATTTGCTTTTACAACTTTGGTCACAGTTTAAATGAACACATACACAAAAATCCTACCAGTCTAGATCTCAAAGGGCTGTCTTCTTTCTTTTTTTTTTTTTAAAGATTTTATTTATTTATATATTTGACAGAGAGAGATCACAAGTAGGCAGAGAGGCAGGCAGAGAGGAGGAAGCAGGCTCCCTGCTGAGCAGAGAGCCTGATGCAGGGCTCGATCCCAGGACCCTGAAATCATGACCTGAGCCGAAAGCAGAGGCTTTAACCCACTGAGCCACCCAGGCGCCCCAGGCTGTCTTCTTTCTAATGAGATATAATATTGTGTAGACAGACAAAAATGGCTGAAAACCAGGTCCTTTATCAGCTCTTGTCTGACAGAGAATAGATTCCCATCTCTACATGATGGTGATCATCAACTGGCCAATCAATATATCCAGTTTCTCAATCATCAATAATCGCAAGAGGAAAATGATACCTTCGCCATGAGGAGGCCAGACCACCCAAACTTCGTCAATATCAGAAACAAAAGCACAAATAGCAAGAAGTGACAAAATACCAGTGAAGGTAAGGTTTATTGTACTTGAGATTCATTCCAGGGACAAAAAACCCACTTGAGTCTAAGAAGTCCATATCTTACCTAACACATTTTATTTATTTGTTTGTTTGTTTTTTAAGATTTTAATTTATTTATTTGACTGAAAGAGGGAGAAAGAACACAAGCAGGGGGAGCAACAGAGGGAGAAGCAGGCTCTCTACTGAGTAGGAAGCCTGAAGTGGGGCTTGATCCCAGGACCCTGGGATCATAACCTGACTGGAAGGCAGATGCTTAATCAACTAAGCCACCCAGGTGCCCCTCACCAAACACATTTTAAATGTTTTTGAGAGTGGAATCATTTTGGGTCTCTTAGTGGGAGGACCTCCATCAACTGTCAAAGATGATTTTCAAAAGGTTAAATAACATGATTCTCTTATAAATGTAAACTGAGCATCTGTCAAAGATTTATTTGATTCAGTGATGAGGGAACCAGCAATCTGGGAAAGGCAGTTGCTTAACAATTTTTGTAAGTTTGATAAATCTCATTCATAAAGATAGTGTATCTGAAGATATTTTAACTCTAATAATGAACAACAACTTAGGCTTTATTTAAAATCATTCATCAAATAAATTACTGAATTCTGTATTTTAAATTGTGGTCACAGAACCATGGCTATATTGTTAACATAACCCATAATTGTGGATTCAAATATAAACATCTGCTACTTCCATCCAGATTGAATGGAATTAATAGAATTTTATTAATAAACAATAGAATTTTCATCTCTATTGTGAATATATATAATTTTAAAAAATTCTAACTCCAAATAATTTTTTAATTTGATGGGATATTAAAGAACACAAATATATCTTTGAACAAATTTGACAAATTTTAGATGTTTATCAAAACTTGTATGCTCCCATATTAATTCTATGTAAATGATATCCAATAACATTTAGGGCTTTAACTTGAAACCAGTGTTTTATTTTGTCTGCAATTTACTTTAAAATATTTAAGCATAGGCAATGTGTTATTAGAATTGCATCAGTTAATTTAACTTAAGCCAGAGGTGCAATTACATGCTTTAATTGAGACTTCAGATAGGAGGAATTAGCTGCTCAGAGAGTGCCATGTTCTAAAGTGACTACCACTAGCTTGTCATTTCTCTTTGCCTCTGATTACACCAGATGGTTTGTGTTAAATTGGAACTCTTTGTTTTGCTGTACCATGTTTTGTGTGATACACTTTTGTGTGATACACTTTTGTGTAATACAAATTAGTTTATATCATTCTTAAGTAGGGAATGAGATCATTTTAATGTAGAAATTGTGTTGATTTGGATGTAAAATTTCCGGGCTTGTTCTTTTTTGCACCACCGAATCATAGTGGTGAGGCATAGAGTACCCTGAGACCGTGAAATCCAACAAACTGTAGAGAAAAGCGGCATTGAACATGAGGCCTGGTCACCCTAAATTCTTCATCTTTGCTCTGTTGGGTCACATGACAGTTGCTAGAAATTCTCATTGCATTCATTTTCTCTGATCTTATGTAACTTAACTCAGCAGACTCAAGCCTTCCTTACACAATTTTCCAAGAACTAACATCAACTCATTTTTAATAGCAGGTCTGAAATTTAGTATAGTATTACTGTATTTAAAATTTAATACACTTTTTTTTGTAGGTTTGTTTGCTTGAATGTAAATATTCATGTTTACAGAAAAATGTGCTGTGAAACCTCTTTTCCATATAACCTGGTAGCAACATAAACTAAAAATGTTCTTGCCTAATTCCAGTTATTTTCATTATACCCCCAATAAGTTAGTATTTGTGCCTAATAATACTGATACAGATCAGTCTGATTTTTAAATTTTGTAATTTTTTTTTAGGGAACAGATTTACTCTCTTGGATTTCTAATTTTTTAAAGAAGAATGCTTTCTGTGTAGTCATTGGTACTATTTGTCAAATGTTTCTGGCCTGTGCCTTCTGATCTCCTGGTAGTTGTGGGGACCATATGTCTGGGTCTTGCCTGTAAACTGTGAACAGAAATGATGTTTATCACTTGCAAAATAGAGCACTTAATTGCTGATGCAAGCCCGACCTTCAGAGCTTTTTTTTACTTTTGGCAAGGTGACTGACATCCTTCAAGTGGTTGCTTCTCTGCTAGCTTGAATCCTTGAGTTAAGAGCAGCCTGGATCTTTGAGTTACTACCATTAGTGGTGGACATAAAGCAAATGCAAGCAATTAATCTTTGCTCAAGCTCCTAGGACTTTGGAGTTGGTTCTTAACTGCAGCATAAACTAGCCTATCCTAACAGATATGATCTGAAACTATCTTATGTCATGGATACTCTTACACTCACAGGCTAAAATTCATTGGTTACCTTATATATTTGGGTACTTAGAGTTCTTATTTTTAAATTACAGCCAAACTTCATGTAGAACTCTATAAATTAAAATCAGTCTCCAAAGTAATTTATGTTAGAAAAATAACAAATATATATTCAAATGTGGTACAATTAATAAACCATTAAAAATTGTTATAAATAATCTGTTTAGATTTTACTTAGAACTTTTATATTGGATTAACAGATTAAGATAATAAGTTTATATGCCTTTTATAAAAAAATACATCCATAAATAGCACCACTTTTTCAAGTATAGCACAATTCAATTCCAGTATGTTTCCTTAAAAACTGTGTGTTTATAGTAGAGTTTTAATTATGTTTATAGCACAAACATTCATATTCTTGGATGGAAACTCAATATTCTATAATCAATATTAAATTTTTTCTTTCTACATTTTTAGAACAAATTTTTAGTTCTACAAATGAATTAAATTCATCTCCATTAAAAATGTACAATGTAAAGCATTTTACAATTAAGAGAAAAATGTTAAAATTTTTATATTGATTATGAATTGCTTTCAGTCACCTTCTAAAATGTTAAACTATTCCCAACATTAGAATAAATGGTCAGAAAAATGACAAATGACAATTATTTTTTATTTTTTACTTTTTTTTTTTTTTTTTTTTTTTTTTTTTAGATTTTGTTTTTAAGTAACCTCCACACCCAACGTGAGGCTTAAACTCACAACCCTGAGATCAAGAATCACACGCTCTACTGACTGAGGCAGCCTGGCACCCCAGCAATTCTTTTATTATAAACAAGTTAGAGGTGGTTTGTCTTTTTCTATTTCGATGGCTTTTATTACAAAGCAATATTAAATCTCTCTGCTTGCTTTTTTCCTCTATCTCTTTCCTTTTTTCTTTACTCTCTCCCTCCCTCCCCTCCTTTCTTTTCCTTTCCTCTCCTCATCTCTTCTTTCCTTTCCTTCTTTTTCCTCCCTTTCTTTTCCTTTCTTTCCTTCCTTCTTTCTCTTTCTTTCACTCTCTCTCTCTTGCTCTCTTTCTCTCTTTCTTTCTCTTTCTAAAGAACATTGCTTAGAGTAATTAGGCTTATTGGTTTCTTGGTCTATTGCTCTTTTATATCATTCTGACACTTGCATTTTTCTTTAGACAATTCATAGTGGCATAGCCTCGTGTTTAATAACACAGACTGGTCAGGGAGCTTGAAACTTAACTGTAGAACTTACTATTTGCTTTTAGGGCATGTTTCTTAAAACCCTCTCAAACAAAGTTTTACATTTGTTTAGTTGTAAAGAAAAATTCAGAAGCTATATTTTACATGAATATTTTTGATATTTTGTGTCTTTTAGGGAATTTTTTCACTTAATGTTAAATTTATTGAAAAAGTAGTTCCAAAAAAAGTACTCATTACATTTTCTTCTAATTTCTGTAGGATCCGTGTTGATGCCCTCTCTTCAGTTTTGTTACTGGTAATTGTGTCATTAATTTTTTAAATAATTATCTCTCTAAGTAGGAGTGTTGATGATTTTCAAGCACTCAGCTTTTGAATTTATTATTTGCTCTATTTTTGTCCATTTTGTTGTCATTAATTTTGTGCTTTTTATTATTTACTTATGTTAATTTGACTTTAATTTGTTCCTCTTTATTTTAGCTCAGTAAGACTGAAGTTTAATCATTGATTTTAAATTTTTATCCTTTTCTAATATACCTCTTAAAACTATAAATTTCACCATAAGCACTATTTTATCTTTATACACACACTTTAATATATTATATTTTTAATTTCAGTAAGTTAGAATATTTGCTAATTTTATTTAACATGCAGTTTACTTAAGTGTGCTGTTTGATTTCCAAATCATTTCTTCCATTACAATCAGAGAACAATCTTTTCATCATATCAAATCTTTGAAATTTGTTGAGTTTTATGGTCTATTTTGCTGAATGTTCCTTACTTAATGAGAAAGGAGTGTTGAACTCTTATAATATAATTGTGCATTTGTCTGTTTTCCTTTAAGATTGCCAGTTTTGCTTCTTTTAATCTTTTTTTTTGAGTAGGTACACCTTAACGATTGATATGTCTTAACAATAAATTGACCCCTCTTTTTTTTTTTTAAAGATTTTATTTATTTATTTCACAGAGG
>LNAC01000130.1:2338963-2436531 GCA_002007465.1 Ailurus styani | reverse complement strand
GAGCCCGATGCGGGCCTCGATCCCAGGACCCTGAGATCATGACCTGAGCCGAAAGCAGAGGCTTTAACCCACTGAGCCACCCAGGCGCCCTAACTTTATTTTTTTTATTTGTTGACTTTATAATTGTATGTTGACAGCTTTTTTTCTTTCAACACTTTAAAGCTTACATAATTTTTGATGAAAAACCTGTGGCAATTTTCATCTTTGTTTCTTAGTATGTAATGATTGTGTGCACATATGTTTTCTTTACTGTTTTATTGTTTTCAACAAGATAATGATGTGACATGGTATGTTTTGGTTTTGTATTACTTGAAGTTCGTACTGCTTCTTGAATTCCTAGATTTATGGTTTTCATCAAATGTGAACTATTTTCAGATACAATTTCTTCAAATATATTTTCTGTCCCCTGCTCTTTTCTAAGATTTCAATTACGTGTGTGTTATTGTCCTACAAGTCACTCAGACTATTATACTTTCCTTTTTCTCTCTCTCTTTTATCTCTGTGCTATATTTTGAATATTTTCTACTACTCTGTTTTGAAGTTTGCCAGTTATTTCATCTTTAGGGTCTATTCTGCTATTAATCTCATTTAGGAAAATTTCATATTAGAATCTTTGCTGATTCCATCATTCTTACCTCTTGCAGATTTTTTTTATTGCCAGATTTTTCTCCTGACATGGGTTACATTAACTTTTTTTTTTTATGGGAAACCCCAAGAATGTCATTATTCTAGGATTAAGCCTGTTTTATTTAAACCTTTTGCTAAGGTACAGCTTTATTCCGTGCCCCTTGTATTAAGCAGATTCTCTGCATTCTGGCTGTTCAAGACTCTAAAAGTTTCAGGGAAGCCCGGAAGTTTTTCTCCCTATGACAGTTTTTCTTGTTTGTCCTTATGTAGTTAAAGCCTAAGTGTGTTTGGACTGGTATTTACCCAAAGACTCAGAGACCTTGAATTTCTGGAATTTATTTCTCTGTGCCATTCCTGCCTCTCAGGTACTCTGATCTACAAATCTAGGTGCCTTCCCTTTCATGATCACTAATTTTACTTTCTTCAACCCAGGGAAAGTGCTGAACTCTGTTTGGATTTCCTCTCTCCACACTGCCATCTGCAAGTTGTCCCTGGGCAGAAAGCAAGGCACTTCATAGGACTCATCTCTTGTTTCCATTCTTTCAGTGATTACAGTCCTACACCCCTATGGTCCAATGGCTAAAAAGTACTCTTTCCTATATGTTGTCCAGATTTCTAGTTATTTGTGTGAGAGGGTAAATCTCATAGAAGTTACTCCTTCATGGACTGAAGGGCAAAAATCCAAAACAACATTTTAATTCAATAATACTGGTGTGGGTTATAGAATTCCAAAGTCTTGGGCGCCTGGGTGGCTCAGTGGGTTAAAGCCTCTGCCTTCAGCTCAGGTCATGATCTCAGGGTCCTGGGGTCGAGGCCCACATCGGGCTCTCTGCTCAGCGGGGAGCCTGCTTCCTTCTCTCTCCTCTCTCTCTGCCTGCCTCTCTGCCTACTTGTAATCTTTCTCTCTCTGTGTCAGATAAATAAAAATTTAAAAAATCTTTAGAATTCCAGAGTCTTTTTGAAGGAAGATATAATTTTACGTATAAACAAAGCCATATAACATACTAAAGACAACTTTATTTAGTTATAGTAAAAACTCTTCGTTCAACATGTGTTGCTAAACTCATTCTTTATTTTATATGCAGATAATTCTATATTCTGACTTATATGTTTAGGCTTACTCAAGAAAACTATTATTTCACTTTTAAATTTTGATAAACTTTAAAGTATAGGAAGTTAAGGGATTGTTTTTACTGAAATATGTTTCTGTTGGGCACAAGTGTTAATCAGTTCATATTGATTTAACAGTCTGTACCAGAGTGCCGTATTTCTTTTGGCAAGTTGTCTAGATGTCCATTATCTCTAATGTGGGTTCATCTAAGGATCAGGAACTTCAGTGACAGTGACAAGAAGGCTAAATATTTTATTGAGAAGATCTGATTGAGGGTTTCCTGCTATCTTCAGAGGTGGAGAACCACATGCTGTATGAAATAATCTTAAGTGTAGGTTTATTTGACACCAAAAGTAGAGAAGGAAAGTAAAGGTAGTGAAACCAGGAGGGAATCTCAGGGCCAAGACTTAAATGAGGCAATATGGAATGAATAATTGTAAGGTCCCTTCACCCCTTTGAAACCTTCTCCACTTTTGACTTGAGTTTCTTGGTTCAGGATCCCAATGTTTGGTAGTTATTTGTGGCAAGACTCATCTTTCTATATATACCACAACTTCATGTAGCCAGAATGAAATTTTAATTTTAATTTTCAATTAAAAATCTCAGGAAAAATATACTTAGAATCCATGAAGAGGAAACTACAGTTTGAGTTCATTTATACTCTTCTAAGTATGATGTTATAGACCAGGAGCCTTGGTTGTCCATCATAAAATGAGCTGGGTAGATGTCCCCATTAACACTAAGCTAAGGACAGCTTCATTTTTTTTTTTTTAAATCTTTCTTCAAATAAAGAGGGAGAGAGGGTGACAGAGACACTTGACAAACTGACAAGCAGCCAAGCCCATTTTATGTTTCCTATCTGATATAACACTGCATTTCAATCTGATTGCTTTTCAGGGACTGAGTCAAACACAGCAGTCTCCTGCAACAGAAAGAATAGAAAAGGAAACATTTAAAGTAAGACAACTGTGTGATGCTGGGACTCATAGTGCAGTACCTTCTGTTGTAGTAAGTATCTATATTGCTATGAACAACCAAGACAATGCCAGAATGTTGTAGAAGTAAGTACTACAGACCCACATTTCAGCTTAAGACCATCATTTACTGAAATCTGTTTATAGGAAAACACCATTAGCTGGAAGGTGAGTAGTTTGATTTGTCTTCCTTTTTAGTATTTTGAAATTACAAATGCTGTTTTATAAGGTTATAAGGAACACTTGTATTTAAATAGTGGTAACTCGTTTATGATTGATCTGCCATCCATGTTCTCCTTCTAAGAATTCTCTTTTTAGTCAGTGGTCTCTTGATACAATAATATTGTACCCAGAGTTTTCTTGTAACACAAGAGAACCCTGAGCATTTTAGGCAGGAGAGGTAAAAGGAAAATAGATGAAGAAAGTCAAGTAGCCCCATTTGGTTGACGTAGATATAAATGGGCCCTTCAGTCCATTTTTTAAACTCGCTGATATAGCTACCACCTGATTTCTGATCGTACTTTTTCTTCCAGGATCACTTTCCATTTTCTCTGTTTCAACAACATGGAGGGATTCTCAAATCACATTCACAGGACAGTTTTGCCAAAAATCCAAAACCGTGAAAGGGTAGTGTAATACGCCACTAAGAAATCTGCCACTTTGCCTTATTGATTATTTTGGGCTGTGGGTCCTTGAGAAAATAGCAAATGCAGGGAGATTTCTCTGAACTCCCCTTTATCTGCTTAAAGGCAGAGCCTCTAAATGGAACTCCTTGTCATAATTCCCTTCCCAGGAGTGTCATCAGCCAGGGAATACTGACTCTTGTCACAGGAGAGGAGCCTAGAAGTAAGCACCACACCCAGACAAACTTGGTCACCAACTATATCACACTTTGCATTTCTTCTCCAAATGCTCATCATCTTTCCTAAAAATCACTTCTTTTCCCCTAAGAGGCCCCCATCCCTTCCCCTTTCTTTTTCAGAATGGTATTTAAACCTGCCTTTTAAGCCACCTCAGGGAGTTACTCATTTTTCCCATGGGCATCTTCCATGTATACCTGAGGTATACATGTTTATCAAATGTCTATTTCTTTTACTCTTATTAATCTGCCTTAACTACAGGGGTCTCAACTAAGACCTCCAGAAAGTGGAGGGAAAAAAAGTGGGGTTTTTCGTTTGTTTTTTTGGTTTTTTTGCCTTCCCTATACCACGAATAATTCTCTTAATACAGCATGATAGTACAAGATCATGGCAAGTACAAGATAGTGGCTTAAATCCCTTGTACCATGTTTGTTTGTTACAATATATCTTATTCATAGGAACTAATAACTCTTGAGAAATAACTATGTGTGAAGTACTGTTCTAAGTCACGTAATACTCATAACCTAGTGAAGTAAGTGCTATCATCATCTACTCTTCATCTATGAGGAAAGAAGCTAAATAATATCCCAAAGTTTGCATGAATAGTAAGTGGTAAGGCAAAAATTACAACCCAGGCTATTAGACTCAAATCTGTGCTTTTACACATTACACTATAATGTCCTTTTATAGCCTCACAGGATCCTACATAGTATTATACAAATAATATGAACTCAGAAAATATAGTTGAATAATAATTTCTGAGGTCAAGTAACGAGTTAATTAATAAACAGTATTTTTAAGTGTTAAAATGCAACTATTAAGCAGTATTTTTAGACAGATATTTTGTTTACTTAGAAAATAAAAATATAATAAGAAATAATTTTATTTTAATATTATATTGATCTAATAAGCTATGAGTAGATGAGTAGGACCACTCACTTGGAATTTTCTAAATTACCACATGTAATTTTTTACAATTTCATCAATTTACTAGAGATTCTAGAACTGCTCTTAGAATTCTGTTATTGAACTGCTCTTACATTTTGGTAACATCACTTAACCTTCTTTCAGTTCTCACTTCTGAAAAAGAGAGATAATTAATTCTTACATAAGTTCAGGAGGCAATTCACAGAGAAGTAAATAAAAGATTCCACACATTCATAAAATTCTAGAGCTACACTTGACCTCGAGCTCCTTCATCCTCCTGGGAACCAAGTTTCTTGTAGGTAGATGTTTTTTCAGTGTTTCTCTGTGAAGCTTCCAACAGTACAAAAGCATTTGCTATAAAGAATTAGACAAAAGGAAAATCTAGATCCTAAACCATTTGCATATCCTATTTTTAAACACCATTTCAGGTTCAATATTTATCTAAAACATACGCTGACTTACACTTATATTCTATAATCCAACATTTAATCTTTACTTTTGACCTTAACATGTCAGGAATTTTTTATTATCCTCCCTTATGGAGCTACTTTTCTCTCCATTATGAGAATTCCCCTGTTAAGCTCTTCATCAAGATTAAGTCTCCATTCTTGATCTTTGGTACTCTTCCAGTATTTTCTAACTGTACTTTCTCTGTTTTCTATTTGCTTTGCTTAATTCAGGTGAGGCTGTTAATGAGCTCTTCAGTCTCTTCTTGTATTTTTTTTTCTTCTTATGCTTAACTTCTGTTTCTAACACTTAGAATTGATATTCTTTGCAATCAAAACCTAAATGCTAACCTCATGGCCTGTTAATGTATTCCAAGAACTATGTCATTTTATTACATATCTTGGATTTATTAATAATAGACCATAAAATCTTCACCTACTTTAGCCTATACCCTCAAAAGACAAATCATTTATTCTCAATATCATGTCGCTTGTCTTTATACACTTGAAATTTTAGTGCATATATACTGGGAATGAGAATATAGGATAAGAAAGAGAATACAGAGAATCTAGAGAACTTAAAAGTATAATGAATATGATGGACTAGGAAATATAGAAAGTGGAGATAAAATATTGAACACTGATGACTAGATGATTGAATGTACCATTAAGACAGATTTTGAATTCTGGATGGAAACACATTAAGTTGGAAAAATTGTGGTTATGTTGACTCTGAGTTGCTGGAGATGCAATAAGGCATAATGGTTTTACAAGTATTTAGAAATTTATGACTCTAGAATCTTGAGAATGCCTTAAGGATTGGAGATACAGACCTATATATTTCACAAAAAGATGAAAGTTGAAGTCATAGAAATAGATGAAATTTTAAAGAAAAAGAATAAAAAGTGAGTGAATCCCAGGTGAGAGTTATTGAGAAATGCTGACATTTGGAAAAGAATTAGAAAGGAAATTGTCACAGACAGAAAGAATATGAGAAGAATGCAATATTATAAAAGTAAACAAAGCCTTTAATCAGAAGTACACACTCAATATAGTTAAGATGCCTATACATAGATAGAATTAAAGATATATCAGAAAATAATACTTGCCAATCAGTCTGTTTTCTTTAAATAGTAATTTTTTTAAACTGCTAAGCAGAGAAATAATATTACTACCATCAGTGAGTGAATTTATTAAACCAGGTATGTTTTATGAGAGATACCTTGGAAAAGGAGGAGTATTTTTAATAAGTCATGATACATCTTAACAACTTGTGCCGAACTCCTGGCTTATAAAGAGTTTACATGGCCCACAGTGCCTGGTTTTCTAACAAAGGCTGGTTCCAAGGACTGCATGTTCAGGACACGCTACACCATTTCATTTCATTCTCACCTTAGTATAGTGTGGTTTTTATCTAGGGCACACTGGTGATGGAGATCTCGGGAATCTACCTGTCTATCAAGACATCCTGAGTATCAGACTACTTAGTCTTTATTTTTTAAACCTGAATTTAACATTGACATTATTAATTCCTTGTCTCTCTGCTCCAAGATAACCCCATTTTTCTGCTCTGCGAAAATGGATATGGACCTTTAAGATATGGTTGTTTTTTCAGGCAGTACTGAAGTTTTCTCCATAGACAAAGCTAGAGAAACATTATGGGAAGAAAGGTTTTTGCTTCCTAGTTGTGGTGTGCTTGCTTGATAGACTCCTGCACTGCATGTGGCTTCCCCTGTTCATAGCTCCTGTAATGTGAGAAGCTTGTCCAGCAGCAGGCTCTTGCAGTGTGGGTGCCTTCACTAGTATCAGGTGCCTACAGTAGATGGTCATCAGCAACCATACGCCAACAGCTTTCCTCATCCTTCCCTAGACAGTTTTGTATCAGAGGCCTTCCAGCTTTCCCAGTCCCTACAGGATGATAGCTTTTCCAGGCCCTAGAGGGTGGATTTCCAGCATGTTCCACCAGCACCCACCACAGGCAACTTTCTCCAAAGATGTGAGTCATAGTGGTATACTCTCCAAAAAGGTCTAAACCGCAGAAGAATGGGGATATATACAGAGCTTTTCCTTGAGTGTTCATATCAATTCTAAGTGACCAATCCTTATATCTGATATTTCTATTCTCTTTAGAGTTCTCTTTACTTATTAGCCTATCTCTCATTATTTTAATTTGCTGTTATACTTAATAACTTTTTATATTGATATTTTCTGTTCAAATTACTGCATGTTTTCCCTCTCCTGATTGGACCCATACTGATACATTGACCAAAGGACATCCTACAATCAAATTTATGAAACTTTATGCAACTGAATAGAAAATGGATATTTCTGTGCTAGTTATCATAAATAAATAACACCATCTCTCTAAATCTATATCCCACATGGATTGTAGATCTAAATATAAAAATTAAGGTTATGCAGTTTTTAGAAGAAAGTGTCAGGGAACATACTTATTGATTTAGAAGAGACAAAAATCTCTTAGACAAAACCATACAAAACCCAGCATAACATTTTAAAAAAATGAAAAATTGTAGAAGTTCAAGTAAGAATTTATATTTATCAAGTTACCATTAAATAATCAAAAATACAAGGTGACTTTCATTTACTATATAAAAACAACTTCTACAAATGATTATAAAAGGCTGACAAAACAGAAATATAAGCAAAAGACTTGATATTTCATAAAACAAGATAGATATCCAAATGGCCAATAATTATAAGAAAATGTGTTCAACTTCATTAGTCGTTAGGAAAATACCAATTAAATCCAAAATGTGATATGTGTGAACACTGCAACTACCAGAAGAGCTAAGATGGAAAAAAAATTAAGAAATAAAAAATATACACAATACTAAGTCTCTAGCAAGGGTGTGGAGCAACTGGAATGCTCACATGTTAATGAGAGTGAAAATTGGTATAACAACATTTCCTAACTGTTTGCCAATATCTACTAAAATGAATATATGCATAGTATATCACCCAGAATGTATGTTTATCAAAAATATGTACAAAAATGTTCATAACAGCACTATATCTAACACCCCAAGTTTTGAAATAACTCTGCTGTCTGTCAACAATGAATTAGAAAAATAAATTGTAGTATATTTAAGCAATTGAATATTGTACAGAAATGAGATATGCCAAACTATTCCACACATAAGAAGCCAGACAAAAAGCAAATACTTTGAAATAATCCTCAATGGACAAAAGTCAACTTTGTTCAAGAAAGTATCTGGATAGAAAGGGGGTGGATTTGGAGATGCCTATTGATCTTCTGGCTCTTTTTAGTGTTAGAATGACAAGCTTGTTGACATTTTAAAATTCAGTTAAGGTACACACTAAAGATTTGTACCATTTTCTGGATGGTTATATTATCCATTATATTTCTGGATGTTTGTTATATTATCAGAAAAAAATTTAAAAATCATAAAATAAGATGGTTTTTCAATAGAATAAGGTCATCATACATGTAATATATGCTATGCCCATTCAGTTCTCTAAAGCATTGAAACTCCGTGGGTCATATTACTCACTGAATTATTATTAATTCCCAATTATCTTTATTGATGTTACTTTCTAATGTGTCCTTTAATAGGCATTAGTCACTTCTATTCCTCTCTTCATTGGTCATATAAATTAACCATTCAGTTATATGCTCACAGTCAGAAGCTTTCCATCTCTCACAGATTTATGTGACAAATAACAAACAGTTGTATTACTTAGAGGAAATTGTATGAGTCCCATCAAAAGCACCCAGAAACTCATACATAGCATTTTGTTAAATGTAGCAACAACAAATGAGTATCTTAGACATTCAATACTCAAGTCAAGGTTTAAGGGCAAAGAAGTAAGCATATGAATTAAAGCACCAGTAACAATAAGAGCTGACATATTTGACCTTTCATTTTGTGCTACTCCATCGGTTAGAATCTTGGGGCCAATAGCAAGTTTAAAATCTAGTGTCTTGATTCCACAAGGAGGTGCATTTTATAATGGGTATGATGTGGTACTCAGATGGTGGGTTAATGTGTTGTGATGGTTGATGCTTGCAATCGAAAGAATGACTCACTGTACATCTATTTATTATTTATGGATTACATGGTGGGCCAGCAGAGAAAGAGAAGAAGAAAACTTGCAAACTAAAATCAATACCAATAATAGCCTCTCCCAAGACAAATCCCAGGGGCTTAAATAGCTCTCTCTTTTCTTTCTTTGAGCCATCTTGTTCTTTCTCACTTTTTTCTCTTTTTCTCTTAGCTATAAAAACCATTCTCTATGAAAGAGCATTTCACTATTTTGCTCTATTATATTCTTTGTAAATAATCATTAATGTTTCTGTCCTGTCTCTTCCTAAGTGATCCATTCTAAAATAAAATGGTAGCAGGTAGGATACCCTTTGATTAATTTTATACTCCACTATAATTTGTAGAAAAAATATATTGAATGATAGACACCTTTCAAGACCAGGAAGACAATCAACTTGAATAATCAAATATGCTAAGATTTATATTTTACTCTACCTAATAACCTTATGAGATATTATACTCTCTCCTTACTAATTTGTCAATAGTCAGTTTACATAAATAAGTACAATAAATCTAGATAATATAGCTCTACCATATATATATACTATTTTGTTCAGTGTCTTTAGGATTTTATTTTCCTGAGTAGGACTATACTGAGATGATTTCACATTGATATAAATAGTACCTCAGAATTAAATGTATTAATAGATTATTACATAGTGAAAAGAGCAAATACAAAATATATTATCTGGAATTGCTGCAAATGAAGTTTTTTAAAAAGCAGTCTTTCCAATATTTTACTTCTGCTCACTGACGTTGAGTAATAATTTAGGTAGGTGAACAGAACAGAGTTTATGAATCTATTTACTTCTTGAGAAAAATAAGTTCTGTTCAAAAAAAAAAAACCCCTCTAAGTTATATGCTTAAGTTTGCTGGTATAAATATCTATAATAATATTCATAAAAGAATTTACAAAAATAGTTTCCTTCAGTATATAAAAAATCAATATTGTGCAAAATTGTATTTTCTTATATCTGTATCAAACAATAACTGTATTCTTCATTACATTGGTAATTGGATTATCTCCTAGACAGTTTATCTTCTTATCTTCTTGTTTTTAAGTTCAAAAATGGGGAATTGATTTAATATAGCCACAAAGGGTGAGGATTGATGGAGTCAAGTAATAAAAGGTCCTGTGGATCACAGAAAGACACTGATTTTGGTTCTGAGCAAGCTAAGAAGCCATTAGATAATTTTCACTGATGAAAAAGATGGTAAGATTCTGTTTAAAACTTCCACTTTAACTGCTCATTGGATAATGGACTGAAGAGTCCAAGAGAGGAGCTGGGAAAACAGCAAGAAATGATCAAGATGGTAGCAGTAGAGATAATGAAAGTGGCTGGCTTCTTGACATGTATTTGAAGGATTTAATTTCCCTGGCAGGATTTCCTAATGGCTTGAACATATAAAGTGGGGAAAAGAGTTAAGGAAGACTAAGGTGGTTGACTTGAACACTGCAAAAATGAAAGTGCTCTTAACTCTGAAGGAAAAGACAAAAGAAACATTCAGTTTTGGGGGAAAACATATTAACTTCTAGATATCCATTAGATGCCTATGGAACATCCAAAGAGCCATGTGGTCAGAAAGTTTGATTAAAGAATCCAGAGTGCAAGGACGCTATAAATTTCCGAAAGGGTAAAACTTCCCAAAGACACATTAAACATTATACTTTCTTGCTGAATGTTAGGTTGAAAGGATAACTTTTGGAAAATTGTACTTAGCATCTTGGCTTCTGACATCAAAGCTAAGTGTATGCATATTCAGAAAGAATGAAATGAGATTTACAATCAATATTGTTTAAATTTTCCCATGGTTTACACATCTTTCAAAAAGTTAACAAGTCCTTAAAAATATGTAATGTCACTGAGATTACTTCCCCTTTTGAAGAGGTAATGAAAAACTACCGACTTTGGAAATCTGTTAATCCTACCTTTGATTTCCATAGCAACTTAAGGTTGTATGAGAAATGCATGTTTTCTATCTAAAATAATTAAAACCTAGCTTTTGACAAACTTATGCTCTGAAATATTTATACTTTTCCTTAATAACAGTAAATTGTATGTCCATATTATCTCCATAGAAGAAATTTATAATACAGTCAGTTGTTATTACGCATGGTAGTTGTATTCTACGCAGTCTCCACAAAGACTGAATTAGCTAATTCTGAACAAATGTTCCTAGGGAAAAATGTTCTCAGAGTTCCTGCAAACTCTGGTCACAACATTTTGTCAGCTGATCAATACATAACCTTGTCTTATATATAAGTTTTGGTTCAACAGCACCTTACTTCACGTATATTAATGACTCATTAACATTGAACCCAGGGCCATTTGCGCTATAACTTATTTCTGAAGGGAACTCATCAAACACATGTCCTCATGCACATTCTCTGTGGGGCACATCACAGCCTTCTTGCTCTTAGGAACACTAGGCAGCACTTCAGCCCTACATCCGGAGGTCAGTTTATTTTTATTTATTTATTTTTAAAGATTTTATTTATTCATTTGACACAGAGAGAGAGATTACAAGTAGGCAGAGAGGCAGACAGAGAGAGAGGAGGAAGCAGGCTCCCCGCCGAGCAGAGAGCCCGATGTGGGCCTCGATCCCAGGACCCTGGGATCATGACCTGAGCCGAAGGCAGCGGCTTTAACCCACTGAGCCACCCAGGCGCCNGGAGGTCAGTTTAAATAATAAAATCACTAACAGCTCAAAATGTGAATTATGTCACACTAAATAGACTGAAAAAGATACGTTTGTAATATGAGAGCTGAAACAAGAAGGTAGAGCATCATACTGGTTGACATTTCCTAGGAACGTACACAGAGAATGACTCAAATTTTAGCCACTCTGCACATATCCATGAATGACCATGAATAAACTGCAAGTATTGATTCTGAGGGTTACAAATAGACTTTAATGAGTTAGCAAATTTATCAGTATAGAATCTGTGAATGAGGATCAATTGGTCATATATGCCTATATTCTTTTTTTTTTTTTTAAAGATTTTATTTATTCATTTGACACAGAGAGAGAGATTACAAGTAGGCAGAGAGGCAGGCAGAGAGAGGAGAGAGAGGAGGAAGCAGGCTCCCCGCCGAGCAGAGAGCCCGATGTGGGCCTCGATCCCAGGACCCTGGGATCATGACCTGAGCCGAAGGCAGCGGCTTTAACCCACTGAGCCACCCAGGCGCCCTATGCCTATATTCTTATATTCACATCTAAATATCCATATGTACATATATTCTTATATTCACATCTAAAAAATTTATTCCTCCTCCATACACAATAAAAATATCAAATACTCAATAGGAGAATGGGAAAACGATAAAACAAGTGAAAAAGCAAAAACGAAAAACACAAGGCCTGTATCATAATGTCAGGGCTACACTATTGAAGAAAAATTAGAATGAGGGAAAAATGCATGCTGAATACTAACAGAGAAAATTATGTTATTTTATAACTGCTTAGTCCTAATGTGGCCTTTCAAGCCAATAATCTTCATGGTTCTATATAATTTTCCTTATAAATATCACGTTGGTTACCTCTGTCAATTGCATCATTGTCTCTATTTCACTCTAAAACATGTTCCAACTAATATATATGCTATGATAGAACACCATATTAGTTGCTTTTCTATTGATCTCAGTTATCAACATTACCTTCTCCTTCACTCTCATATTGAACTTTAACATTCCATACTATCTTAAATTACTGATCATTGCTTTTCTGTATGCCAGCAAGAATAAGATCAAGTTGGAATTTTTAGAATTCTCCAAAATGTATTTGGGCATCTGAACAAGAAGGCATAGTTCTAGATAATTGCCCTGTTTATAACGGAACCTGACTGAAGGAATATGATGATCTCTAAACATTTCAAATTAAGCACATTTGGATTATTAGCACAATAACATAATCTGTACAATGATAATTTTTATTTTATTTCTAAATTGCTTCATAATTTAAAAATTTCCATGTAAGTCTTTCAGACTATGTTACTTACCTTTGTTCAAAATTTGCCAAAGAATTATGTCTCAGGTTGGAATCATATCAGTATGTTTATAATACATTGTTTTATAAACAGATTTTAAGCATTATTATAAAGTAGGCAGGTCGAGTCCCAGGACCTAGAGGGGGTCCTGCAGGACCAGTAGAGAGGGTCCTTGCCTGTGCACAGAATAGAAATCAAGCATGAGATAGCAGGAAGGGAGAGCAGGGTTTACTGGAGATAAGTAGAGAGTGTGCAGATAGATACAGGTAGAGTGTCTGGGAAATTCAGAAAGTAAAGGAGAGAGAGAATCTCTGCTTTGTGTCTGAGGTTTTTATTGAGGGTTGTGATCTGGCGTATGTGTCCTTTCAGGCATCCGGGAACTGGTTAGAGCAAGGAAAAGGGTCCGGGAGTCCTCCCTAAATCACTTATTCCTTAGAACCAGGGAATCTTGGTGTTGAGATGTCTAGCGCCGGTGGTCTGGAATATGAACATGATGGTTTCACCCAGTCATCCTTGACCGATGCTCCCTTAGATGTTATCTATTGTTCTGGAAGACTTTAAAAAAATGATCAACTCCTTATCCTTTACAAGGAGGACGCACGGTAGGAAGCACGTGTTAGGTGGGGGTGCAGGTCCTAGCAAGAATAGAAGCAGGAAAAGGGACAAAACCATTATAACATTTATAGAATGTCTTCAGCTTCCCTATCTCAATTATATTAACAAAATAACATTGCATAGTTTTTCATTTGTCCCATGTGATATTTCTAAAGCTACCTTTGCCATCTAAATTTTACTTCCTTTCTTTGCTCTATAATTACTTTCTTTGAGTTTTCCTGTGGTGTTCTAGATTTCAGATCATCTTTCCGGTTGTATGTTACTGTACCCAAAGCCTACAAACTGAATACACAACAACTGCTGGAGAGAGAGAGAGAGAGAGAGAGACAATAACTCAACACTGAATCACAGAGTTTGTAGTCTGTAATTTAGTCTCACTGCTTTCAGTGACGTTTGGAAATTCAAAGTATCTACTAGATATCACACTTAAATGAGTAGTTAATTATCATGAACACACAGAACTAACAATGCTTACTTCCACTCAGGTTAGAATTATGCTATTTGCATACCACTTGATCATGGTGCTTGAAATATTTTAATTAAATATCCCTATGCAAATTTATTAATATAAATAAACATTTCAAATTAATACATATTTCATATCAAACAGTACTTGATTATTACATGTTTGGTTCAAGATTTCTTCAGCCAATACTTATAACTATCAAAAATTCATTTTCATATGTATATGAACCAATTTCTCACTCCCTATTCTCAAAAATGCATCATTTTCTTATCCTCCAGTGATCATTTTGCATTTAAATCATTTCTTCTGGTCAGTTGTTTTGTCTTGATAGCCACTGGCACACTGAAGACTTTGTGCCACACAAAAAAAAAAAGTGTAAGAAATAAGTGTAGAGTGAAGAAATATTGTAATTGAACTAAGATGAGTTCACTCCTTGGTGAGTCAAAGAGAAACCACACCAGGTAGAGGTGTGAGTTGTCCCACAAAGGAAATTCACCTGTAGCAAATAAGGACATCATAGGGAGTAACATCCAAAGCTGTGACTCTCCAAGAACGGATGAATGAGTCCTTTTATATAGGGTTAGAAGGGGGAATCTTGTTCATCATGTACTGAGGCAGGCATAAGGCTGCCCATATGTCTTAAGGAAACATGCTATACAGGTATTATATGTTATGTAAATGAGGCTTGTATTTCTCCTTGGGCAGAGATTTTAGTATTGCAGTAAGGCGAAGGTAAGTGTCCATCACTCCATGGGTCACTCCATGGTCCCTCTGCACAGGCGTGAGTCGGGGACAAGTTCAGACTGGTTTGCATGGCCTGGGGCACTGGAGCTCCTCGTCCCGGTAGTTGTTACTGTTTCAGGGGTAGTTCTGGTTTCCACAGGGGACACTATGGCTGTAACTCTTTTGACAGAGTTAAGAGATACACTGGAAAGAAAAGCTTAAGGAAAAATATGGGACAAAGTTCGGTGGATATAAGCAGGTGAGTAGAGGTCAGATCTTAGGGTATAGCTGGTGAAAATAGAGCAAAAGATTATTTTAAGAGTCATTGCAAGTATTAAAGGAAGCTGTGGCCTAAAAGCTCACAGAAAGAACTGAGATGGGGGTGTGGATGTGGCAATTATTCTGTATTATTTTATACAATTTATTAACCACTAAGTTCTCTGGGAAGAAAATGTGGACTTTGTTCCTATATGTTATTTAACCCGTACTTTAAATTTTTGTCATCATTTGATAAATAGTACAATTAAAACATTAATCAGTGATTTTACCTTTCTTTACATTTTAGACACATATCATTTGGGAAAAAAAAACTAATTATAGAAACTTTCTCTTGATTATATTAACCAGAAGTGTTTTAGTAAAACAATATCTTGATTAAGCCACATAAATCATAACTCTTAATGTTTTTATCAATGGAGATCATGTATATTTTTACTGAGTCCAAATCAATAGCAGAAATAAATTAATGATGAAGTAGCAAAGACCATATGGTAAATTCAATTCAATTAATTAAGAATTTAATTAGAAACAAACATGTGCCTAGCAGTCTATTAAATATTGAAGGGGATACAAAAGAGGCACAGGGCACAAAACATGTTGTCTAGATACATACAACAGCATTTTAAAAATACATGAGATACACACTGAAATAATTAAGACCAAGGCAATTTAGAACTTTGGAATTGGAGTGGGTTGGGTATAAAACTTAGAACCCCAGCTTCTCAATCTTTAACTTTGGGCACATCTCTTGACTTCTTTAATTCTTACAGCCTCAACTGTACAAAGGGAACGTAAACACATCATGGTTTACTTCAAGGATAAATGATATATGAATGTAAAATAGTTTATAAAATACTTTGGCATATTGTAAATATTTTTAAAGGTAGTAAGAAGTGAAAATATGTCAGTTCATGTCAATTGACATGATAATGGCTACCTAGTATCTAAACATAGAGAGATACAATGATATGAATGTTAAGAGGAAAGCCTACAAATGTGTACAGGATGATGGTATATGGGGTGGTATAAAAATTAGTTATAGTTTTTCAGAGTGGTTGAAGTGATAAATGATATTTGTTTATTTTGTCTTCATACTCCTCCATATTTTCAAAATAGTTTTTTATAAGAGTTATAGATTACTTTTTAACCAAGAAATTAAATGTAGAATGAGATATTTTACATTTGCTAGTATTCTCTAGTGGAACGAACATGGGGGGGTAGGGGGAGAGAGAGATTAAATTATTATGAGGAACTGGCTCACACAATTATAGAGGATGAGAAGTCTTGTGATCTTCCATATGCAAGCTGAAGACTCAGTAAAACCAGTGGTAGAATTTAGTCAAATCTCCAAAGTCCTAAGAACCAGGGAAGCTAAAGGTGTCAGTCACTCCAGGGCAGGATAAGAATACTGATCCAGATCCAGAGTCTGGCTGAAAGAGAAATCCTACCTTCTTCCAACTTTTTGTTCTGCCAGGCACTCAACCCTTTGGTGCCCGGCACTCACGCTGGAGAGACCAATCTGCTTTACTCAGTGGACCAATTCAAACGCTCATCTCATCCAGAAACACCCTAATAGACACACCCAAAAACAATGTTTAGCCAAGTATCTTGGCACCTGTTTTCCAGTCATATTGACATGGATCTTTCACATATATTGCAAGACATTAAATTTTAAGAGCCATTAAGTGTGGAAAATTTATCGGAGAATGCTATCTCTCTCGCTCTTCTGTAGTTATAAGAAATATAGTTCATGTAGGGCCTGAACTTAAACGCACTGGACATAGTGACTGCTCCCTTTTTGAAACATTTTGTCTTAGCCTTCTAGGGCTGCCATCACAAAATATCATTGACTAGGTAGCTTAAATAACAGAAAAGTTTTTAATCACAGTTTAGGAGGTTAGAAGTTTCTGGTGAGATTTCTCTTCCTGACTTATAGATGACTGCCTTCTCATTGCATGCTCACATGGTCTTTCATCTGTGCAAGGATGGAAAAAAAGAGAGAGAGATCTCGTCTCCCTTTTCTTATAAGGATACTAGCCAAACCAAATTTGGGCCCAATGATTATTATGTCACTTAACTGTAACTCTCTCTCAAAAGGTCCTATCTCTAAATACAGTCACATTTGGGGGTTAGAGCCTCAACATGTGAATTCAGTCCATGACATCTTTATATAAAGTCCATGACATCTTTATTTAAGCTTCTATAAGACACAATCTTTGATTTTTCTTGTACTTTCACCATGAGACTGGCTTCATGAGTGTGCAAAACGTGTGTAGCTGCACAAAGTATCCTACTTAAAAGAGCCCCGTGGTTGATTTTTTCTTTACTGTTGTCATCTTAAAGTTATTAGTAATTTTTTTAAATTAAGAACCTTTTTTTTTTATAGCAGCATTTGGTTCACAGCAAAATTAGGTGGGAGTGCAGAGATTTCCCAAAGACCCCCATTCCTGCCTATACACTGCTTCCCCCACTATCAATAACCCAGTAGAAGATAAATCTATTACGACTGCCTCACCAACACTGGTACATCATTATCACTCAAAGTCCATAGTTTATGTAAGAGTTTGCTCTTGCTTTTGAATATACAATAGACTTTGACAAATTTCATGATGACTTGTACCCACCATTTTACTATTATACAAGATAGCATCATGGCCCTAAAAATTTTCTGTGCTCTCTGCCGACCCATCCCTCCCTTCCCCCAACCACTGGCGATCACTGATCTTTTCACTCTCTCCATAGTTTTGCTTTTCCAGAATATCAAATAGTTGGCATTATACAGTACCTAACCTCCTCAGGTTGCCTTCTTCCACTTGGTACTATGATTATATATATTTCCTCCATGTCTTTCCATGTCTTGATAGCTCGTTTATTTTTATCAGTGAATAATACTCTGTTGTCTGGATGTACCAAAGTTTATTCATCCATTCACTTACTGAAGGGTATCTTGGCTGCTTTCAAGTTTTATTTTTCTTTTCTCACAACACTTATCTCAATCTACTTTTTCTTGCTTGCATGGCTTCTAGGAGAAAACATGTATAATTCTCATTGTTGTTGCTCTTTAAGTACCGCCCCCCTGACCTTGTTCAAGATTTTTTCTTTATCTTCGATTTTCTGACATTTAACTATGCTCTGCCTAAATGGAGCTCCTTCTTGGCGTTCTTCCAACTTTCTAATCTATGGTGGTGTCTGACGTTAATTTGAGGACATTTTCAGTGATTATTGCTTCGATTACTGCTCCTGGTCCTTTCCCTTTCTTTTGGCATTCTTATTTATGCAAATTATGCCTTGTGTAGTTGTCCCACAATTCTTGGATATTCCTTTTTTTTCCCAAATATTTTTCTCTTTTCAGTTTTTGAGGTTTCTATTGTCATATCCTCAAGCTCAGCCATACCCAGTCTTATAAAAGGTCCATCAAAGACATTCTTCATTTTTATCACACTAGTTCTGATCTCTAGCATTTCTTTTTTATTTATTCTCAGAATGTTCATCTTTCTGTTTATATTATCTGTATGTTTGCCATTAAATTCCTAGCATATTAATCGTAGTTTTAAGAAAATTTCTTATCTAGTAATTCCCACTTTCTGGCCATATCTGTCTCTGGTTCTAAGAGTCGTTTATTTTCTTCAGACTCTGGGTTTTTCCTCTTAGTAAGTATGCCTTGTCATTTTGGTTGAGAGCCACACATGAGATACTGAGGCAAAGAAACTGTTGTACATTAGTGTTGAGTGATGTGGTAAAGTGTGGGGGAACAGGGATGTGTTCCATAATCCCGTGATTAGGTATCAGTCCTTTGGTGAAGCTATACCTGAATCGTGAACTTCACAGCTGCTTCTCAGTTTTTTGCCCTCTCAGGTGGGACAGAATGGCGGAAGCTCACTGGGGTTGTATTTTTCCCTTCCCCCATACAAAAGGCCAGAGAGGGCTGGAGTTGGGTATTTCCCTTCTCCCAAGTGTGTTAGGCTCCAGTAAAAGTTTCTCCTTAGAGCAAGTTTTGAGAAGAACAGCAGGCTTTGGTATATTTCAAAATGACTCATTTTCCCTTCTTCCTGCCAGAAGCCTGAGGAGATATTTTTCTACAATATTCACTGCGAGGCCTGGTACAACTCCTAGAGGTAAAATTGGGTCCCCTTGCGGTGTTTCTCCTCAGGCTTGTCTACACCGAGACTCTAGCAATCTGTCAATTACAGTTTAGGTTTTCCAGCCCCAGTACTGGTTCCTGGGCAGGTTTCTGCTCCCATAGCTGGGATTCTCTGTATCTGCTTGTCTGTCTCTCTCATTTTGCTAACAGCAGTTTGCCCTGGCATGTCACTTCTATGATAGATCTTGCAGAGTTTGCCTTTTCAGTTTGTTTGGGTGTTTTACTTGTCATTATGATGGAGTGAAGACTTCTAAGCTTTTTAAATGCTGGACTGGAAACCAGTAGTTCAAGTTCTCAGCACGTTTTTTTGTTTTTTGTTTTTTGTTTGTTTGTTTGTTTTTTGTTTTTTTTGTTTTTTTTGTTTTTTTGNTTTTTTGTTTTTTGTTTGTTTGTTTGTTTTTGTACAAGGGCCCACATTTTTGAGCCCTGCAAATTGCATAGGAGAGACTGTTACAGTATTCAGAGGCTCTGCTCGGGCCTTCTTCCTCTCTCCCTCTCTCCCTGTTTTGCTCTCCCCAGGTGATCTCATTCATGATGACTGTCTAACCATCTGTCCTCTGCTGACTCTTCCCAGATATGCTGACTTGGTTGGTATCTTGCCTCTCATATCTAGTAAAAATCTGAAATTGTAGATTTTTCATCATCATCATAGTATCACCATAGGCATAATCACACAATCAAAAAGAAAAATCCAGGGGCGCCTGGGTGGCTCAGTGGGTTAAGCCTCTGCCTTGGGCTCAGGTCATGATCTCAGGGTCCTGGGATTGAGGCCCGCATCAGGCTCTCTGCTCAGTGGGGAGCCTGCTTCCTCCTCTCTCTCTGCCTGCCTCTCTGCCTACTCGTGATCTCTCTCTCAAATAAATAAATAAAATCTTAAAAAAAAAAGAAAAATCCTGAGAATCTTTTTATGTTTCATTCTTTTATTCCCTTCAGATTCTACATGCAATTCAACAGAATGTTCTGCCAGCTCTACCTTCAAAATCAATGCCAAAGCAGACCACCTCTCACCCTTTCTGTTATTCTGGCATGAACTGCTGTCAGTAACTAAACCACAGATAGAATAAATCCATTTATATGAGATGTCCACAAAAAAGCAAACCTACAGAGACAGAAAGCAGAGTAGGGGTTGCCTAAGGTTTGAGATGGAAATGGAGATGAGCTGTGGGTGGACGTAATTGATCTTTGGTGGGAAGCAAGTGAGAGTGATTCAAAACCAATTAGTGATAATGGTTAAACTGTTGGGTAGTTACTAAAAATCACGGATTTGACACTTGAGATGGATAAGTTTTGTGTTATATATAATATGCCTCAACGAAATTACTGAAAAAGTAAATAAACCCTTAACCTGTTCCTCTTTTCCTAAACCTGTACCTGCGAAATGCGTTTTCAACTCAACTGCCAGAATAAAATGCCTAACAGTCACTCCTCCTCAGGTTCCCAGTGACTTCTCACCTTCTTGCCCAGATATCTGATTTTGTATTTCCCTACAGCCTTGGTGCACTCCAGCTGCAATTGATTCATTTTTGTTTCTTGAACTAGAAAATCTTCTTTCTGACTTGTGTTCTCCTATTTGTTATTATCTTGGCCATTGGCTGGTGTTTGCTCATTACTTAGGCATAATGTCAAAGCTCCCAAGGGCTTCCCAGATAACTCAGTTAAAACTCTCTCTCCCTTGATCCTCATTGATCTTCTGCATACCATCTGTTGGCCTCTGAAATTCTTCTTTGTTTGTGTCTTTAGGTTTGCTTCTGCCTCCAAAATGTAAGCTCCTTGAAGGCAGGGATTCTGCTTATTCACCTGTAAATTCCTAATGCTCAGATGAGTAGCTGTTTAAATGTTAGGGGCTTCAACACTTTTTGATTGATCAACATTAGGAATGAAGCGTAAGAGTGAATTAAAACGACATCTTTAATTGTATAAGAAAAAAAATTAAAAAGAAATCTACAGGGTGCCTGGGTGGCCCAGTTGGTTAAGTGTCTGCCTTTGGCTCAGGTCATGATCCCAGGGTCCTTGGATGGAGCCCTGTGTCCGGGTCCCTACTCCATGGGGAGACTGATTCTCCCTCTGCCTCTGCCCCCCCCCCGCTCGTGTTCTCTCTCTCTCTCTCAAATAAATAAAATCTTAAAAAAAAATCTAAGAAACATAACTGCATATCTCTTCCTAAATACTGTCATTTTTTTATAACATTCATAATATAAATGGTTCCTTAAAATGTTACTCCTGCCAGATTTTTTATCCATTCTTCATCATTATAATCTTAATAATACTACTTAACAAGCATAGCATGTTCCAGCTTCAAACTGCTTTATAAATGATAACTGACATTAATTAATTAGTCATTATCAATTGATTTGTTGAATTAATCTCATTTCTAAAATTTCATTTTTATTAAAGATAATTAAGAAGGTGTCCAAACAGGATCTCAAGCCATATCTAATCATATCGCCTGTGCATATATTGTGTCTCAGTAAGAAATGGGAAATTCTTTTTTTCCGTATATTTCTAAATTAGTACAGTTAAAATGACCTTCAGCTAACACCTAATTTATTCATAGTCTCTCACTTTTCTTTCTGGATCTCAAAAATCTTAAAAATGTCCTATGATAATACATTTTCTTATCATAGTCCAAAAAGCACACAGGCGATCAGAATAAATTCACTATTTAACTTCCTTCTTGTCTTTCAATATATCTTGAATTTTTATTTTTATTAATAATGTTTGGAAATAATTTCTGTGTTTTATCATACTATATTTTATCCTCAGATTTGGGATATTTATAATGAACAAAATCCATCTCAATTTTAAATTTTATATATTAATCTACACAAAGAACTTCTAACTCCAGCAGCAAAATATCAACAAAGTATGAAAGAACAATACTCATCTTTCCACTGGCATTTCCATAGTATTTAAGGCTTTCACATTCTTCATTAAGACAGATTAGAAGATACTGTAAACACTATAAAACCCATTCTAAATATCCAAATATCTGTGTTAAATATTTTAGTGATAGGGATTATAGAAAAATAATAATACTCCCTGAGTGGCAGTTATAAAACCTTCAGTATTTGTATTTGCTATCTTATCTCTGTCAGTAATAGCAAAACTGAATCAAATTTGAACTATTCTATGGAGATCTCTAGTCAGTATACCAAAAATAACAAAATGTCAAAAATGACTTGGCTTATCCAACAACAAAAACATAAACAATATTTTTTTAACTTTTATTCCTTTAATAAATCTAGCTTTAAATGTGGTGTCTTATCATCTCCACATGTGGGTGACCATATTCACAGTACAGCTTTAAGTTACTTTAACATAGGCATTCCCCCCATTGTCTGCTTTTATAATCTTATTCGCCCATATTACAACCAAACAAAAACAAAAAAAAAATTACAAAGTTTCATGGTAGTATATCAAGTAATATTTCTGGTTGAATGTATATTCACTAAATACAATTTTGTGATACCTACTCAGAATAATTGAAACCAGCTTAGATGAGTGATTGAATATACTTTTATCTTTACTTGTTATGATAGGGGAAAATTCCTATAAAAAGTGTTAGGGCTTTTTCTCTGCATATGACACATCACGTATTTGTATCTTTTCCCTATTTGGTCTCCATTTAAATCAGGCATACTATGTTTATAAGGTTAACCATATAGTTTTGACTATATGGTAGTTTGTTTTGGGACATAAATTGATACATTGAGGGAGTTACTAGGGTGGGAAATCTATTATTAGTTTTACTATAATAATTTACTATAATAGCAATAGTATGTATTAGTTTCTTAGGGCTGCTATAACAAAGCATCACAAACAGGAGCATTGGAAACAACAAAAATCTATTCTTTTACAATTCCAAAATCAAGACAGAGTCAGGGTTGGTGATATCTGGAGGCTCCAAGGGAGGATCTGTTCCACGCTTCCATCCTAGTTTCTGGCAGTTGACAGAAGTTTTTGGTGTTCCTTGCCTTCTAGATGCATCCATCCAATCTCCACTTCCATGCTCTCAAGTTCAAATTTCCCATTTCTTAAAAAAGCATCCTTCCTCCTGGTTTAGAGCCCAAGCTAATCCAGTTTGATTTGATTACATCTGCAAAACCCTATCTCCAGGTAAGGTTACATACCGAGGTTCTGGGTAGATGTGAATTTGGGAGCAGGACAGTGTTCAGCCCAGTACAGTCCACTACTGCCCACCTTCTGCACCACTCCCCTAATTCAGATTCCTTCCATGTGCAAAATACATTCACCCAATCTCAACATCTCCAAAAGTCTTAACCCATTCAAGCATTAATTCTAAATCTAAAATCTCATCTAAATATCAACTCAAAAATATTCCAAATCTTATTGTCTAAATCAGGTATAAGCAAGTCTTTGCATATTGTCCATCCTAGGACAAAATTCCTCTTTGTCCAGTGATCAATAAAACTAGTAAACCAGTTGTCTGCTCCCAAAATACAGTGATGGGGCAGGAATGGAATGTATATTCCCATTCCAAAAGGGAGAAAATGAAAAAAAAAGGGGGGGCTTACTGGTCTAAAGCAAGTTTATAACCTATCAGAGCAAATTCCAGTAGGTCCCTAGGCCTGACAGTAATCTCCTGTGGCTAGGAGCTCTGTCCTCTAAGCCTTCTGGGACAGTCCACCCCCCTGACCCTTCAGGGCAGCAAACTTGTCCTTTCTGGCCTCAGCAGCCTTGTCTCTGCTCTCAGCATCATTCCTCCTTCATTTTGTCCCATCTGTCTCCTTTTCAGTCTAGACTGGGAGTGTCAGGATAAAATTCTCAAAAGCCTTATTATTGCTCTTCTGTGACTCTCAGGGGGATCGACACCATTAAATATGAGAATTCTTCACAGATCTCTCCTGGATAATCCCATGTCTGTTCCTGGCTTCTGCTGAGATGGTTATTGGATCCATAAGTCACATTCCTAATCTGTTTAGCAAAGATTGCCCAGTTATACCCTCGGGCTTGTTTCCAAGGCAGACCAGATAGGCTGAGAGTTTTCCAAGTCATCACGTGCTGATTCCTTTGTGTTTAGCAGCTTCTTCCTCAGTTTCTCTCTTTCCTCTCACATTTCATCATAAGCAGCAAATCTTTGCACATTGCTTGGATAGCTCCTTAGCTAAATATCCAAGTTGATTACTTACAAGATCTACTTCCCACCCACCAGAAGTTAATTTGGTCACATTCTCTATGACTTTAAAACAAGGATTGGGGCACCTGCATTACTCAGCCGGTTAAGCATCCAACTCCTGATCTCAGCTTGGGTCTGGATCTCAGGGTCATGAGTTCAAGCTTCGAAACAAACAAACAAGGATCATCTTATTCTAGTGTCCAATAGCATGTTTCTCATTTGTGCCTCAGACCTTTCCAGAAGTACTTTTAACACATTTCCAGCAGTATTCTGTTCATGGTAATACATGTTTTCGTAAGAGATAGACATTTTCTCTAAATCTCCTTTAACTTCTTTTTGAGACCTCACCAGAATTGCCATAACATGCATTATTTCTAAAAATAGTCTCTTCAGGTCAACCTAGGCTTTTCTATCCTGAGCATCAAAATTCTTCCTGCCTCTATCTATTACCAATTCCAAAGTCACTTCCACATTTTTCCATGTTTGTTACAGTAGCACCCTACAGCCCAGTGCCAATATCTGTCTTAGTTTCCAAGGACAGCTATAACAAAGCCCAACAAACCAGGAGGTTTAAAACAACAGAAGTGTATTCTGTCACAGTTGGGAGGGTAAAGTCCAAAATCAGGATAGCAGGGTTGGTTCCATCTGAAGACCCTGAGGAAAACATGCTCTATGCCTCTTTCCTAGTTTCTGGAAGTTGCCGAAAATCCTTGGTGTTCCTTGCCTTGGAGATGCACCACTCCAATCTCTGTCTATATCATCATGTGGTGTTTGCCCTCAGTGTTTTTATGTTCAGTTTTCTCTATTTTTATAAGGGAATCCACTTTTCATAATTTGAGAAGGGCAATATTCAACCCCATACAGCATATTTTATGGAAACAGGTAAACCTAATAGTATGACATATTAACTGAATATCTGAAAGTTTATTATGTCAACCCAATATTTGGAATTGGGTAAATGTAATTCCTTGAATTTGAAGAAACTGAGAACAAAATGACATAAAATAATTTGGTGTCTTCACTTTTTCTAAAATAAACAAAACCATCATTATAATATGAATATCTGACTATTTTACTAATAAAAATTACTATTTATTAGTGATCAGACATCAAAAGTAAGTATTAGAGTTTAATTGATAAACTTGAATCAATCAGTAATTACTTTTGACTCTTGCAAATTTTATCCTATGCACTTCTCATTTCCCCTCTCTAACCCACAGAAGTGATTATTTAGTCCATGTTAACAAATACAGAAATTAAAGGTAATAAAGATTCAGTTACTTGAGTCCCCTGGGAATGAGAAGACAGAGATCTGCCTGATGGCGTGCTTTAGCATGCCAAACGTGTTTATTTTGCTAGAGTCTTCTTCAAAAAATTTTTGCTCTTTGCAGTTGCATTTAGTTATTAAACCTTTCTTTTAGTCCTGGATAAATTTTATCATCATAAATTCCTTCATGATTCCCTTAACTTGAAGGTGTTCTTTGCCTCAGATCTCCTGGAGAAAGCATGGTAAGTATAGGGCACGTTCAAATTTATTTGACAAAATATTAATGAAGATCATATACTATCTATATGCCGATAAAGAAATTTAGATCTATAGAGGCTTACAATTATGGTTTTGTCACAGAAATTATTTAAAAGTCAGTCAGTCTCAGAGTCACTGTGCATTAAAAAAGGAACCAGGCTTTGGGCAAAGAAGAATGTTCATCAAAATTGAAAGTAAGATTCATGTCATTATTAGTGTTTTCCTTGAGGCCATGGTGCTGCTTTCTGCAGTGTCTTCTGTCCGTTCTTCATTGTGTTCTTGGAACATGGGCTTGAGTGGGGGAGTGGGCCTACGGTGGAGGCTCTGTGGGAGGATAAAAATAGAATATGTGGATTTATCTACCAGTCAGAAATTTTCTTTAGTAGCTTAAAATGACTTATGACCATGATTATTACATTAATTTTTATGACACCCTTGGGCGACGGTTTGACATATCATTTTCGCTATTTTTAGAGAGAGAAACCTAAAATTAACAGATTAAATAACTTTGCACAGGGCAAACAAGTCCTGAAGTGCGAACAATGTTCCCAGAACAGGACTTAAGTCTCCTATTCTGTAAAAGTACAGGAAATCTTTCACCAAAGGCATACATTCCGTTCCAGATAGACCTCTTAAAGGCCCCTATGCTTCCCAGGCAATGCAGTAAGACGGTAAACACAACAGACAATCTGAACATTTGGATTAAAATCCAGCATCTACCTAGGTTCCTTCTCAACCAGTGCATGACTTTATGCAAGTTGCATAACTTATCTGAGCCTCAATTTCTACCTAACAATTCTGCTCTGCTGTGTTTTAGCGATTGAATGAGAATGTATGTACATGAAAACACTAAGCCTAACAGCTTGGCACATAACAGGCAGTCCTGGAAACATCCACGTCAGTTCATTACCTCCACACATGCCTCCAGGACACAAGATTGCAAGTCACAGTGAGAAGTCTATTCCTACCTTTAATGACCCTCAGATTAAGTCTGCAAAAAACATTTATTTAACAAGCCTGTTGTTCTCAGCCTGGCATGCTTGAAGTACATTAGAAAGCACCTGTTTGGCTCCTGTAGAAAATCGGCACTGAAGAATGACTAACGTAGTGAGCCAAGCAGAGTCCGGGAATGCTACTCATGTGTCTTTCAAACTGTAATTTGCATTTGCTCCATAGAGCAGACAGTCTACGACGTGTCTCAAAGATAGTTAACAGGCAACACAATATGTTAAGGGTAAAAGAAAAGCACAATGTAAATATCAGAGCACTTCCTTTTTTAATTTTTTTTAAAGATTTATTTATTCGAGAGAGAGTAAGAGAGAAGGAACAGAGGTAGGGGAAGAAGCAGACTCCCCACTGAGCAGGGAGCCTGATGCAGGATTCAAGCCCAGGACGCTGGGGTCATGATTGGAGACATGCTTAACCACCGAGGCACCCAGGTACCGCAATATAGAGAACTTCTGTCAGAGAAGTTATGCAGACCCAGAAATTATAGCCTGGGTGGCTTTATTCACTTCATTCAACTAAGCATCGAAAGTATAATTCTTAACCATTTGTGAAACTCCTTCATATAATATTAACATAATTAATACTGCTAAATATTTCATTATAGACATCGAGGCTCCATCCTAGGAATCTTAAAAATTGAATGTAGTTTTAAGGTAATAATAATCCGGGGAAAATATTTTATTTTACCTATTAAGTATATTTTATTGACTAATCCTGCAAACTGTGTTCTTGATTTAAAATTATAACATAAACATTAATTCCTCATCCACAAATATTATGTTTGATTTTATTTGATGGATTTTACGATAATAAAGGCATATTCATTTTGCTTTTTTGGCTATTTGAAGCTTCTCTTAAAAATTGTTTTCCTACTTTAAAAAAAATGTCAAATGCACACGCCTATCTTTCATACAAAATTTCCTTATTTTTATGAAAAGAGAAAAGACTATAAAATATAACTGCCTCTTCTCTGTGATTTTGCTTTAGGATTCAACAACAACAACAACAAAATACCTTGGTAGCTAAATCCAAAAGGATATATTTTCAGGCAGGGCAGACCGGAAATATACCTTGCAAATTACAGTGAGTTAAAATGCTTTACTTAAGAAGAGAGGTAGGTGTATGCATTCACAGAGCACTCATTAAGAGCTGTCTCTTGGCTTCTTGTCAGGCTTTGCGGGATCATCTAGGGATAGTTCTCACCTCAGAGCTTATTTGCCATCTAAGTGTAATACATATTGATTTAAAAACAATTTCAGAGCTGCACTTTTTTCCAAGAAAGTTTAGTTTGTAATTAACCCCTTGTTTCTGGGAATCAGAGTTTGCATATTAAAAAATATAAAATATAATTAGCACTAATAATTAAAACTATTATTATAGGTTTATACCAACTCCCAATATTTTTAGAGATCAAATAGATTAAATTTTGCTTTAAAATAAGTACTTTTCTATCCTAGTAAAAGCAAAAAATGTATTTGAATGGAATAGTTAAATTATTTCCAACAAATCAAAAGTTAACTACCATCTTATATTTAGTAGAAACTGTGAATTGCATATTTCCTTGTATTCTTGAATTATTTACATGGATGCCGATGACTTGAAATTTCTGGAAGGCATAATGCTGATGATGACTAGGGCAGGTGTGAAGAATACAAGACTAAATCCTATGTTGATCCTATTATATACCTAGGATAGTATTAGTCTGAAAAGAAATGGAATGTTAATATGAAAACAAATGGTCATCATAGATGGTGGCAATATAAAAAATCCTTTATCCACGAATTTAAGTTTTTATGAATCCATTTATATTTTCAGTATTTACCTTTTAAAATAATAAACACCATAGATGTACTACCAGTAAAATCTTAAGGAGATCGGCTGTCTACATCTCAGAAAACATGATTTTATATTGCCATTAATGCGCGCACACACACACACACACACACACACACACACACACACACCCCACCCTATACATCTTCAGTTGCTCTACTGTCCAAAGATCAGCCCAAAGATATACAGCATAAAGCAAAAGAGAGAGAAAGAAGGGACGGGGAGAGGGGAGGGAAGAATAGGTAAACAGAGAGAAGGAAGGAATGACAGAGAGAAGAAGGAAAAAGAAGAAAGAATATAATCCAAATTTTAAAGAGTATATCAAGTGCATTGTGTTTTGCTGTTATAACTTGGAGGGAAAAAAGAAATCCATTATGATGGGTTTATGAAGTCTGTTATAAAGGGACAAAATTTTCACACAAAATCTAATAAAAATGTCAGAAGACAGAGGGAAAAAAAGCTCGAAAAGGAAAATGAGGGTGCTACTAGTAATTCGAATAGAGTTAAAAACTATCATAACTAGAGTACCATTAGACACTGATGGCAGAAACCTTCCAACAAACAAGGGAAAAGTGATGTGAAGCAGTCTCCTCGGGGGTTCTATTGCCCTGAGAGCTTGAGCTGATTCACATCTGTGGGTATGCACGGGGGTGTGAATCCGTTGAGGGAGAGAGAACAGGTAATTTGCCCTTCAAGTCGATGAACTGAGACGCTGCGTAAGGAGGCAGAACAAGGTTAGTCTGACTGTTCTTGAATGTGCTGGTTCTACAGAAATCCAGGAAACAGAACATCTGATCAATGGGAAAGTGATCATCCTAGAGCATGCATCTGCAAGTGTCCCGTATTTCTTCATTCCTGCCAAGTATAACCCAGCGCAAGGAGAGACACAGCAGCTGATGTCAGAGACGCTACTGCCTGGACTCTCTTCTAGGATTTTTATGGTTTCAGGTCTCCCATTTATGTCTTTAACCCATTTTGAGTTTATTTTTGTATATGGTGTGAGAAGTTTGTCCAGGGTCATTCTTTTTATTTTTTTTTAATTTTTTTTAATTTTTTAATTTTTTTATTTTATTTTTTTCAGGGTCATTCTTTTGCATGTAGCTGTCCAGTTTCCAACACTGTTTGAAGAGACTGTCTTTTCCCCATTAGCATGCTGTTGTTGGAAATATATTAGCTGTCCTCTTGCTTTCCAATTATTTGGATAGAAGTAAAAGCTAAAATAATTAGGTATTGTAACTATTTCTACTATTTCTTTGGTTTCGTTTATGATGTAGGGTCTTATCTGGAAGTTTTAATACCACTTCAGAAAATGTTTTGGGAAAAACCAATTCATTGTCCATGGATTCCATTCATGAATTCATCTTAATTAAAGATAATGTTTTGAATTTGGCTTATACTAGTATTCTGGTCAAGGTAAAATATTAATGAAAATTTTAATATTTATTCTAAAATGTCTTCTGTTGGAGCTGTCATTCTTCCTTGGTGTCACTGCCACCCTCAGAGGCCAGCGTTCTGGGGACTAATGGAGCCACCTCCTGCCTCCCTCCCTGAGGTAAGTTAGTCATTCCTAACCGCCCCCCCCCACTTGAGGGACACTCTGAAGATATCTGTGGTGATGTGAAAACTTACCACATTGTTTCATGACTATCTGCCTCTCAGAAAACCTCACTAAAAAGTGAGCTCCGTTGAACAGTCTTGCATTTTTCCTGTTTAAATTCTCTGCGACAAGCATAAAACTTGACAGAACTTTATGGATTTTAATAGTTTTGTTTCTCCTTCAAGAGGATTCAAGGACCACTAATTTTTATTAATTTTAGTATGTATTAAGTATAAAATGGATATCAGAAATGAGTTTATTAAACATGTTGAAACTTCAAATCTATTTAAACTTAAAAAGAAATTTAAACTAGTGTTTTCTAAATATTGGTTAATTTTTTTTTTAAGTTTTTATTTATTTATCAGAGGGAGAGAGATCACAAGGAGGCAGAGAGGCAGGCAGAGAGAGAGAGGGGGAAGCAGGCTCCCCACTGAGCAGGGAGCCCGATGCGGGGCTCGATCCCAGGACCCTGAGATCATGACCTGAGCCCAAGGCAGAGGCTTTAACCCACTGAGCCACCCAGGCGCCCTAAATATTGGTTAATTTTTAAACTTTTTAAAACTCTTACAGCTCTCATCAGCATCTTAAATTATGATATTTGAAAAACACCTTGTTAGGCACTAAGTATTTAAAGGGATTAAAAAATTTACTTTTTGCCACTAAAGCCAACTTTGTAAACATTAATTTTTCACTTTCTCCTTTTATTAACTTTTTTTTAGCTATTAGGACAGAAACCTTGTTTCCTTAGTCTAGCATTTCCCAAATTAGTATCAAACTGATCATCCAGAGATCAACAAGTGATTTTTTTTCCAATAGACTCTTCACTAAGGTCCTTTTTTTTTTTTCAATTTCTAGCTTAAATGAAGATCAACTATTATTACTGCAATAAGTGATAGGTCTCAAGAGAGTTTAATTTCAACAGGAGATATTACAATTTATCAAAGACTTGTCCTATTCCTGAAAACATTTATATCAAGACCTTTCTATCCCACTTCACCTTCATCCCAAACTAGAAGCTGGCACAGAACTTTTGTACTTGGTAAAAAGCCAGCTGCTTATAAGGGGGTACTTTATTTAAAGCAGTTTAAGTTCACATAAAGAAAATTAGAATAAAAAGACCAAATTATGACTCTTTTCACCTTCAAAATGTTCTTTCAGTAGTTCTGAAGTAGTTCTTCAGTTTCACTGGGGTTTTTGTTTCTTTGGTCCTTAATTTGTTTTCTGTTGGTAACATTTTCTTTTTCTTTTTCTTTTTCTTTTTTTTTTTTTCTGGTAATTAAACTACAAACCAATTCTGNGGCAGGCAGAGAGAGAGGAGGAAGCAGGCTCCCTGCTGAGCAGGANCTGAAGTAGTTCTTCAGTTTCACTGGGGTTTTTGTTTCTTTGGTCCTTAATTTGTTTTCTGTTGGTAACATTTTCTTTTTCTTTTTCTTTTTCTTTTTTTTTTTTTCTGGTAATTAAACTACAAACCAATTCTGATGGGAGTTTTGGCGGAGAAGTCTAAATTGCATTGTTGTGTCAGGCCATAAACACTTTTCTGGGATTCCATAAGAACATGTGTCCAAAAGACATTGTTTGAACAGTGTCCCAGAGAAAATGTGTCAGATTATGAGAAGTTGAAAAAGGCAATGAAAACATGGCATAGTTGAAGAGCTAATGTGGACAGTGCTACCAGTTAAGTATTTGAAGTGTGGTTGGTGTTTATCTTTTTGCACCAACTTCATATGCAGCAACCGTTAATAGGGACATTTAGTGCCATCATGACATTTCTGCTTATCCAGGTGTCATATAAATTCAATTAATTTCAACAGTATCTAGGTCTTCAAAGACCATATGCTATCTCTAGGGAATGTCTGTGCAATCTACTTGCCAGATGTGAAACCAGAGCTATGAACCAGCAATTTTCTGACTTACAGTTACAGCATTTATGGTCTGATACCACGGTCTACATGAAGGAAGAATGCAGACCTACTTCACTCAGTGGATGGTGTAAGGGTGTAAATAGTGCAATAATTTGAGTTATTTTACATTATGCTTTTTTAATTCTGCCTTGCCACCCTTAACATGCTCTGCCCAGTGTATTTTGTGTGAGAAATTAGAAATGTGTATAGCAAAGTCAATACATTTCTCCTTTAAAATTATTTATTCCATTTCTGTAATCCCATAACTTCTCCCTACAAGGCGTATCCCTAATTGGAGAATCCAGATATCTTTCCTATTGCAAAATGCCCAATTGATATGCAGTAATGGTTAATTTTATGTGTCAACTTGATTGCGTTAAGGGGTGCTCAGATAGCTGGTAAGACATTACTTCTGGGTGTATCTGTGAAGGTATTTCTGAAAGGGGTTAGCATGTACTTCAGTCGAGAGACCCATTCTCACCCCTGGGTGGGCATCCTCCAATCTACCGATGACCCAAATAGAGCAAAAACATGAAAGAAGGACCAATTCCCTCTCTCTTCTTGAACTAGGGCATCCATCTTCTCCTGCCTTCAGGCCTCAGAATTCCTGGTTCTCAGGCCTTCAGACTCAGACTGAATTCTAACACCCATTTCTTGGCTCTTATTCACCTTGCTGACAACAGACTGTGGGACCTCTCTGCCTCCATAGCCACGTGAGCCGATTCCTGTAAGAAATAGGTTCATGTATGTATGTATATCGTCTCGGTTCTGCTTCCCTAATACAATATCTAGCGTTGAAGATGTCCTAGAGAATTCACACTGGATGGATTTATTGTCAAGGAGGAAGTGGCTGGAGAGGACGGTGTGTGTGCACTTGTGTTAAAGCAAGTGTGTGGGTTCTCGGACCATAAAATGAATGCAAGAGAAAACAAAGGTGAACAAAGTACTGACCCAGATATTACCCAGTTATCCTGTTTAGCCCTGCCATTTTCTTGTGCACTTTACTTTTTCCTTTCTTTTTCCTGTTGACTATGTCATGTTTAATGGAAAATCAAATTTTCACCCTCTGTCATTTTAGAAAGGCTACAGTAAATTCACTTTATTTCTAGTCTTGGGCTGAATTAAATCCTCAGTCTAAATCAAGCAATTGTTAAAGGTGCACTAAGCCATCTAATAGATTTCATAAGGATTTTTAAGCAAAAGAAATTTTGGAATTTCACATTTTACCCATCGATGGTGGTGGCGGTGGCAGTTTTTATTTGGTTTAGTGGAGTTGTGGTTCTAGGGTTTAGAGTAAGTTGTGTTTTTACTACTTGTGGTCTGTTATGTTTTTTAGTTACATAAATATGTTTAATTCAAAAAATCAGACTGCTACAGTGGTATCTTTCTCATTGGTCTCAGATTGTTCTTCTTTAAAAAATAATTAGATAAAAGGTCATGTAAGACAAACTCTTTATGAAAACTAAAGATTTCTGATGCAGAAGTGTAGTGAGCGTGTTAAGCCCTTGTCAAGGAATCTATCATTTATATTGAGCTCTTCCTAGATAAAATGACTGTAGTGAGTCTTCAGTGAGCTCTCTTATTCTGGAGTAAGTAGAAATGACTCAGAGGAAATATATGAAGGGCAATGTGAAAAAAGGGAACTGTAACTACAACTTATCAGACCTTTGCCTATTACAATAGTCTACCCTAGCTGTATTCTGCTTTATATTCAGATTCAGTTTAAGGTGATTAGTAACACTTAAATTAGAGACTCTTCCTGTGACGACACTGTTAGCTTTGAGAGAAAATTAAGTTAGGAAAAAGAAGTTTGGTTTGATAAAGCACAGTTGCACAATTTTATGTCAGTGTCTGTATTGGTTTATTACTTGGAAAATGACTGGGAGGAAGCAGTATCATAATAATATTTTCATTCAAGTTTTTCATACTGGAAATGTTAATTCACTTATAAAAAGTAAGGGCATAAAACTACTACAAATCTTGATTTCAGCTCAGGTTCCCTTCAAATAGAAAATCTGCCACTGTGCCTATTTCTGATCCAAATGCAGAAAAACACAGTGCCATTTCTCAAAGGTAAGAACCCCACCATTGCTCTGCCTGAGGACTTTATTAGATTTAATACTGAGAGCTCACAGTCAGCTACTGCCAGCGAATCCCTTGAAAGCTGGAAACTTGGATTATCTTTTGTCTACATTTCTATTACACAGACTGTTGTTAACCTTCCATTCCCAACTTGAACCTACTTAATGGTGTTGCCAACCAGCAGCTGCACCTCTGAGAGCCTCCAGCAAAATAAAAGCTGTATTTCACATCTTAGGTGTAGTGTAGATTTCCAAGAAGAAAGGGAACCTGATCTTTTAACATTCTGTTTGTACTTGCAAAGTATAGCACATTTGCAATATGATATTCCTTCTGGGAGATCAGCGTGTGGATTATTCTGCAACTTTCAGAGGTGATTGAAATATTTCAAATTACCATCTTGAAATAAAGAAGCTCATGGCCAGGAGCATTATCACTTCACAGAGTGGAAAATGAGGTTTACTAGTTACTAAATCAATAGAAATAATAGGATTTGTATGAATAAGTTAGGTACTCTTTATTGAATCTTTTCTTTTCTTTTTTCCTTTGTTTGCTGCTGATTTAAAAGACACCAAGTATGGCCAAAGCTTAACTCCTCATTGTACGACTTCAGTATTCTTGGTTTTGTATATCCTACAAACACATACACACATCAGAATGCCCCAGATTACATAAGGGGCAGGATATTTGCTTACTTATATAATATATTAAACTAAAATACATGCTTGTTAATTTTCTCATTTAGATACATATAGGAATAGTTCTTTTCTTTGTAAAAGAAAATCAGAACTTAGTCTGTGGGAAAAAGTTATTTAATAGACTATTTATTGTACATCCCAGGATTACATGCTTTTATTATATATATAGGTCAATACATCATTATTATTATTATCTGATTAGCTACCACAAAATAGCATTGTATATAAGCAAGAATTTTGTTGCATATATATAATTCAGTATTCTTATTCAACATTTAGAGATTATAGTTAAGGTTAAGAGATCATAGTTAAGATCATCCTTATCTACTCAGGATATATACTTAACATGAAAGAAATGTTAAACAGAAAAGCAACAACAAACACTATTATTCCCCATAATTTATTTTCCCCTAACTTCTGAAATTTTTTTATAGTGGCATTCCAGGTTCCAAGTATCTTTCCAATGAATAGGATAATTCCATGCTTTAATGTCATAGTTTCCCAAATCAAAAGTTAGGGAAGACTGCACATCCATCAAATAATCTGACCTGTCATGCACAGCCTTGACACTAGCTTTAGAAGCAAACTCAGTATGACCCAAGACTTACAAACCAAAATTCTTATGGAATATGTGGAAAGTGACTGATGCTTTACAAAATACAAAAACACCCTTCCTTTTATTTTTTCCTAGTATGGTTAACATACAGTGTTATATTAGTTTCAGGTGTACAATGTAGTGATTCAACACTATAGACTCAATTCTATACACTACTCAGTGCTCATCACCCTAAATGTACTCTTTATCCCCTTCACTTATTTCAGCCATCCCCCGAGCCACTCCCCTCTGATAACTATCAGTTTGTTCTCTACAGGTAAGAGCCTCATCTATGGTTTGTCTTTTTCTTTGTTCATTTGCTTTGTTTCTTAAATACTACATATGAGGGAAATCATATGCTATTTTTCTCTTATTTCACTTAGCATTATACCCTCTAGATCCATCCATATTATTGTAAATGGCAAGATTTCATTCTTTTTTATGGCTGAATAATATTCCGTTGTATACATGCACCACACTTTCTATATCCATTCATCTCTGAAAGGGCACTTGGGTTGCTTCCATGGTTTGACTATTATACTAATGCTGCAATAAACATAGGGGTGCATGCATCTTTTTGAATTAGTGTTTTTGTAATCTTTGGGTAAAGTAGTAGTAATAGAATTCCTGGATCATATAGTAATTCTATTTTTAATTTTTGAGAAACATCCATATTTTTTCCACAGTGGCTGCACCTGTTTGCATCCCAACAGTGCATGAGGGTTCTTTTTTCTCCACATCGTCACAAACACTTATTTCTTGTGTTTTTGATTTTAGCCACTCTGACGGGTGTGAGGTGGTATCTCCTTATGGTTTTGATTTACATTTCCCTGATGATGAATGATGTTGAGCATGTTTTCATCTATCTATTGGCCATGCGTATGTCTTCTTTGAAGAAATGTCTATTCATGCCTTCTACCCATTTTTAACATTGGATTATGTGGGGTTTTGGTGTCGAGTTATGTAAGCTCTTTATGTATTTTGCATACTAACCATTTATCAGATACGTCATTTGCGAATATCTTCTCCATTCAGGACATTGTGTTTTAATTTTGTAGACTGTTTCTTTCGTGGTGCAAATGTTTTCTGTTTTTGCTTTTGTTTTCCTTGCCTCAGGAGACATATCTAAAAAACGTTGTTACAGCCGATGTCAGAGACATCACTGCCTGTGCTTTCTTCTAGGATTTTTATGGTTTCAGGTCTCCCATTTAGGTCTATTTAGAGTTTATTTTTGTGAATGGTGTGAGAATTTTGTCCCGTTTCATTCTTTTGCATGTTGCTGTCCAGTTTTCCAATACTATTTGTTGAAGAGACTGTCTTTTCCCCCATAGTGTATTCTTGACTCCTTTGTCAAAGATTGACCATATAAATATAGGTTCATTTCTGGGCTCTTTTTTCTGCTCCATTGATCTTCATGTCTATTTTTTGTGCCAGTACCATACTGTTTTGATGACTACAGCTTTGTAGTATATCTTGATATCTGACATTATGATATCTCCAGTTTTAGTCATCTTTTTCAAGGTTGCTTTGTCTCTTCAGGGTCTTCTGTGGTTCCATACAAATCTTGAGATTACGTGTTCTAGTTCTGTGAAAAATGCTATGGGTATTTTGATAAAGATTGCATTCAATCTTAGATTGTTTGGGGCAAGAGGGAAATTTTCACGATACTTATTCTCTCGGGCCATGAGACTGGGATATCTTCCCATTTGTTTGTGTCATCTTTCTTTCACCACTTTTTATAGTTTTCAGAGTAGAGGGTTTTGGCTACGTTTTTATTATCTTTGGTACAATTGTTAGTGGGGTTGTCTTCTTAATTTCTCTTTCTGCTACTTCATTATTAACATATAGAAATGCAATGGATTTCTCTATATTGGTTTTGTATCCTGTGACCTTACTGGATTCATGGTAGATTACTGGATTCTGGTAGATATTAAAATCATGAAGAGAAAAATCATAGACATTTAAAGTTGGAAGGAACCAAAATCAGTTCATCAAATTGCAAAAGAGGCTGAAGATGGGAGAGGTCAAGTGACTTGCAGAGTTAACAGAGAGCCATACCGAAACCTAGGACTTCTCACATTCTAATTTTATGGTGCTATATGGTTTAAAATACAAAATTACTATACTGGATTTTACCTTAATATATCTGAAGATTATTAGAAGGGGTGAGCTTTGCTATTATCTGGCTCAGGCCATATTGGACACGTCATGTGTCTGCTCAGCAGGGCCACTGCCAGAGAGAGTACAGATTTCTCCTACAATTTCCAGTTAGCTTTTTCCTCCTTTATAGTTAGTTCTTCATATACCTCAAGCATTACTATAGCAGTTAACCTTGTTGAATCTTCTGATTTTTATCACTGACTTGAAGCCTTTCATTTTAACCAATAGAAACTCTCCACAAAGTGTCTGTTATTTAACTGTTTTGTAATAACTGTGAAAGTAGTATCTAGGCTTACAACTAAGTTATTAGGTCAATAAACTTTTTGAATAATTCATCAAATATTTATTGAATACTAAATATGTTTGAGACAGGGTATCACCCGCCATTCGAGGTTGAGAAAGTAGAATTTTTCTCTCAAAAGCCTTATGAATTATGTGAATATATATAATATACTTTATGGTAGAACGTTCAGTTTGTCCTAAGAGACATAACAAAGTGCTCCATGGTTTCAAAATTCAAGTCAACTACCTTTGTTTGAGGAAGATCTAGAAAAGCTTGAAAGAGAAGATGATACTTGAGTTTGTATTTAGGTAGTTTTTTTTTTTTAATTGTAAAGAGTGTTTTTATATTCTTTTTCAAAAGACTTTATATGCATCATAAGAAAAAATATAGGCAGAAACCAAAAATGTAAAATATCTAAAATTCCATCATTCATAGAAATGGATATCAATGATATTTGGGGCATATTATTCCATACATTCACATGCATGATCTGCATTGTATGTTCTAAATTAAAAAATAGTTGTTCCCATGTAAATAAAATATTACTCATGTGGAATGTGACTGTACATATTTTATTTAACTTAAGAAAATATCTTTCTTTCAATGTATTTTAATTTCCAAGAAACAGAAAAATGGATCTTTTTATCTATAGCAGAGACTCTTCTAAATCTAATTGAGTGGTAGCTCAATGCTGAATATCAAAGTTGTGTTTGTGTTTGTTATATAGTATGTAGTAATATTCAGATTGCATTTTGGAGATGTATACCTCCCTATAACCAAAGGAAAGAGGTCTTTTAACTAATAATAATGCAGGTGTGTAGAGATTATTCATTTTAGTTCTTACTACAACAGTGAGTACATGGTAATTTATTCTTTTATTAATATTCAGTGCCCAGCATTGGATTACTATATTCTCATTTATTATCTGGGGTTTTTTTATTTAATTTTTTTCTTAATGTTAGTATTATAGTATTCTGCATTAGCAGAATTGCTTTATTAGAACTTCAGTAAGGATAGAATACATCTTCATTTCCAAAAGATTTCATATTTTTCTCTGTTCTTCTCAAAGAAGTGTGAAGGGTAAATACAGATGTTTTAAATATTTAAGTTCCAATTTACCCAAAGAAATTTTCCTACAATATGAGAGCTTGAAGTTCTGCAAATATATTTATTTACTCAAGTGAGTCAGATAATAGTTAAATGTATTTATTCCTTGTGTGTTAGGAGGTGTGTTACTCAGTGCCAGAAACTTTCAGAATTCACAACAACCTTATGAGAAAGGTATTAATATTATTCCCATTAAATAGTTTAAGTGGCTAAAGTACAAAGATGATGACATTATGCAAAAGGTTACCTAGCTGGTAAGTGTGGGAGCTGAAACAGTAATCCAAGCCATTAACCACAATGCAATACTAACTCTTAGGATGAAATAGAGCTACATTTATTCTTTTAACAAAGGAACATTTTCAGTGGGAAATTTTTGTTCTTGGTTGAAGATATTTTACATATAACAGTACCTTCTACAAAGAAGACATTCTAACATTTATGATGGCACAGCTTTTAACATATTAATCAGCACTTTTAAGAATACGTTCTCCACAACACTAGTTTCATGAAATTTTAAAATGTATGACTTGAGGAAAGCTATTGATAATAAAGTAATTTGATAAATTTGGTATTAAATGAAATTAAACAGGCTTCTATACCATGGTAATTTTAGAGATTTTAACATGTGTGTATATACACTGTGACTCCTCATGTGTCATAGGTTATGTCCAGTTTACCATATGAAAACAATGTGTGGAATGTATTACTTTAAATATTTAGGCAGTTTTATTGCTTACCTTAAATATGTTACATGATAATGGGAACGGTATAGTAGTATAGTTCTAGTACTGATTTGTTTGATAGGAAGTTGGTTTGGGGGAATGTTGTAGATAACTCAGTATTTCCATTTGTACTGGGTTATAGAGGTATGTCACTTTTTTTCTCAGTTAGAGATATTTAAAACAATCTTGTCTAATAATTGTAGTCCTTTGGATACTCAAAACTGCACTGCCAACTCTGCTTTTCAAAATTTGCACATGCCATCTTGTGATTTTTTTTCTAATCAGAGATACAGTGTAGTAAATATCATTCAGCTTAAAACATGTTGAAACTCAAATTCCAAACCTCTACTTGAGAATATTTCTAATCTCTAATCTAATATTCTAATTAGAATATTTCTAATTTCTAATCTTTTTCATTTATTATCAGTGTAAAATTTTTCATCACCTACAAAGATTTTCCATTAGAAAATGGAAATTATTTTAAAAATTCATTTCAAACAGTGGTTCTCAAACTTGAGGGTACATTGGAAACACTAAGAAGGGCGTGTTACAACACAGATTGCTTATTAGTAGATCTGGGTTGGAGCCAGAGAATTAGTATTTCTAGAAACTTCCCAGATACTGATATTGCTGGTCTGCAAAGCACTTTCAGAATCATTGGAAGGTTCATCTTCAATGGGAATGTATATAGCAATAAATACTTGTGACCATAATATTATTTTGAAATATCATTCAAGATGAGATACTCTGATTCTTGGTTTTCTAGATTATATGAATAAGATCAGTGATGATGGAATAGACAGTTCACTCATCTCTTCATCCCCATGCATGTTATGGAAAAGAAAAAGAAAAATGGTAAGTTACTATTTAGACAAGCTCCGTAAGTCAAACAATATGTCCAGATATATGGTCAAGAACAGCAAATTTCAGTGGAAAGGATTAGAAGAGCTGGATTCTGTTGCTCCTTGTTTTATTATTATGACTACAGACAAATCACGTAAATCTTCAGCACTTCACTGTATTTGCTAAATGGATACTGTTGGATGAGCTCTAAAGTCTCTTGTATTTCTGAAATATACTATTTCTTTGCTTCTGCTCCTGTAAATATTTTTCAACTCACTTGCACAGAACACTGTGATATTCTGACACTGGTAATGCTTGTTTTACTTATTTAGTAAAATAAATTAATTACGTGCTCTCTGATTGTAGTAGCCTTAACAAAAATCAATTGGAAGTCATTAAGAGATCATAATTACATTTGAGCAAGCTCTGCTATAATTCAAAATTCATGTTGCTTAATAGGAACTTTTAATAAACTCTCATTAATTTTAGAAAGATTTAGAAATTATAATTATCATAGTTGTATCCACATGTTTGCCCACAAAAATACAGAAAGATAGCAAGTACAGTGATTAAGTAGATGAGAACAGAATATAAATTTCTGAATATTTTCACTAAAGTCATATTTTATGTACATATATACATACCTAACGTTTTTTATTTCAAAACATAACACTCACATGAAGAAATCATAGAAAGAAAATTGTCCTCCCAGATATTAATGTATCATCAAGTGTAAAGTTGATCTGTGTATGAGGAAGAGTCATTAGAGACCCAGAAGGAAACCAAATCATAAGTATATTCAGGTAGCTGTCCATGTAAACTGTTTTAGATTAGAATCAGACCCCAAGTCCAAATTAAATACTTAGCTTAAAGAAATACACATCAATTTGCATTTAGCATGAATATGACCCACAATCCAGGGTAAAAAAAAAAAAAGACCGTTGATACGTGTGTGGACCATAAGTCTAAAAATTATATTTTCTAAAAGAGTGAAATGACAGCACAAGACAAAGGAGCAAGAAGACAGGATTTTTTTTTTTTTTTTACCTCGAGTCATTCTACTTAGAGCAATAATTTCTACTTAGAGGAATAATTCCACAACAAAAATAATTTATCAGACATGAAGACCTGAGAGTAACATTTGATTTTATGGCACATTGTGCTTTTAAAGCTGAAATGAGGCGTCTTACAGAATATATTTATTATTCTGATCAGGTCTTCTAGCCATTGCTTTTGAGACTCTGTTAATATAATATTCTTTACCTTTACGTTTTAGTACTATAGTATTATTCTCTTGTCACTGGTGTTTCAGTTTACCTGGTTCTGTTCTGATTAGTGACTCCTTTTAATCTTTCAATAAAATTCAAAGAAAACAACAGATTTAAAGCTTTGTTATTATTTTAAGCCTACAAACTTGGTAAAAATTATATCTGATTGCATAGTGTGAGATATCTCCAGTTTGCCAGCATTGGGAAATAAATAACAGTCAGTTTCAAAATACTAAAATGTGTAAGAACAGGAAGAGGAATCTGACTATCATAACCTATTTTAAAAGAGAAATCTAATTTGTATCCATGTAAATGCACACAAGCAACATGGTGCTTTAGTGACTAAAATAATTAAGACATGAAAAGAATACAATTTAAAACAATAAAATTCAAAACATTTTATACGCCAGATATAGTCTTATTGATAGAGAACTTTTACAATCAACATAGGTAATGAAAACAAATGGCACAGGAATTGAAATCGATATAATTTGAGAAGCAAATATAAAGACAGAAGATACTGGAGATAAATGACTGAAAGAGGAATAAATGTAAGCTCAGAAGCATTCCTCCACTCATGTAAGGAAACAATTCAGATACATGCATGGCTTTATATGACTATTTTTCAAATGATCCATAATAAAGAGTAAATAAAGGAGGATACTAGGGACTCAAAGAAAGGAATATATGCAGAATGCAAAATCTTGCCAGGAAAATAGACTCAGAAATGCATATAATTATGGGATAAGAAAATAATTCAAACTGGTCATGATGGAGATTAATGACATATTTTTGATGGAGAATAATGGGTGAGATACAGAGTTGAATTTAGAGAAAAGCAAAAATCTAGGTCAGGTTGTCATATAAAGGAAGGACCTCAGATTTTTCTGGAGGATAAAGCTGTACAAATGTTCTCTAAAATGTCAGTGAATAAAATATATGCATCTTTCTTTTGCTTAGTTACAATAATTATTAAATGAACCTTGAATCATAGATGGTTTTTTAGTCTCTCTAACTGAATTTAAATTTTTAAAACACACTAATATTCTATACATAGCAATGGACAAGATGTACAGTACAAATAACCCCTACTTCCCAGAAAAGTCCATGATAATCAGAGTCCCAACAGCCAAGTTTGCCCTGATGGCTCTGTTATTCTAATTAAGGCTAGAGTTTTGTATACACATACCCCATACAAATGTGGTTAGAATGATCCAAGCCACATCCATCAGAATTTTGACCTTTTTCAAGCTGGAACGGGATAAAGTTACTTCCTTTTAGTGGATAGGAACAAGACAACGTAAATACCTAGTTAACTGATAGGCTTGTTTCCTAATGGATTCCTAAGACGGTGTTCAGAGAAATGAAGGTAAATGAGACAGAAAGAGAGATTTAGAGGGGAACAGAAAAAGAAAAAGAGATCACTTAAAAAGTTTGGTGGTTTTACAACTACTGTGTTAATTTCATTTACAGTTTGGCTTAAGGGAGAACAGGCTTACAACAACAAAGTGTGTTAAATAACATACCATGGAGTGTTGAATCCTTTTTACCATAAGATTATAATATGTAAAAAAAATGCTCTCAAAACTGCCCCAGAAATTTTACCCCTAACAGTATGTAGGAAACACCAAGTGTTTGGAAATTAAATAACACATTCTAAATAATCTACTATCAAATTAGAAATCACACATATACAATTTAATATTTTTAACTGAATGATAATGAATACCCAACATAACATAAAAACTTTCAGAATACATATAGTACTTAGAGGAAAATTTATGGCTTTGAAAGTTTATATTTAAAAAGAAATAAAAAGACTAAAATATAAATCTGTATTTTGCCCAATGCAAATAGGAGCAAATTAAAACCAAAATAAGTATAAGGAAGGAAATAATTTAAGAACAGAAAATAATGCAGTAAAAATAGGCAAATATTAGAGAAAATACATAAAACTAAAAGCTGTATTTGGGAAGATGAATAAGTTTAAGAATAATTAGCAAGAATGATCAAGTAAAGAGGAGAGACCAAATTGCCCATTTCAGAACAAAGTGGGTATATCACTACACAATGTACAGATATGAAAATAATAAAAGTGAAGTTCTGAAAACACTATGCTTGAATAAACTCAACAACACAAATCACTGGAAAGTAATCNTGAAGGTAAATGAGACAGAAAGAGAGATTTAGAGGGGAACAGAAAAAGAAAAAGAGATCACTTAAAAAGTTTGGTGGTTTTACAACTACTGTGTTAATTTCATTTACAGTTTGGCTTAAGGGAGTGAGTCCAGAAGGGGGGGAGGTCCCAGCTCCACGGGGAGTCTGCTTCTCCCTCTGACCTTCTCCCCTATCATGCTCTCACTTGCTTTCTCTCTCAAATAAATAAATAAAATCTTTAAAACAAAGTAATCTGTAATTTAAAATTTTCCAAAAGGAATTCTCCAGGCCCAGACTGTTTCACTGGTGAATTTTATCAAACTTGTACAGAAGAAAAAGTATCAATTCTACTCAACTCTTTGAAGAAGTACAGAAGATTAAAATGTTTTTCAGTTCATATTTTGAGGCAAAGCATTACAATGACTGCAAAAGTAAAAGTGGTTATTAAAGTACAGAGTAATGTACCTCATGGACACAGAAACAAAAACCTTAGCAGAATGTGAAGAAACAAAATCTAAAGATACACAAAAAAGACAAGCATCCATAACCAAAGTATATTTATTACAGGAAAGCAAAGTTGCTTTAACATTAAAAAATATCAGATTTTGTAACTTACCATATTAACAGTCTGGAAAAACGAAAGACTTTTCAAGAGGTGTAGAAAAAGCATTTGCTAAATTCAACATCTATTTATGATAGAATTTATTAGCAAACTAGGTATAGAAGAGAATTTCCACAACCTGATAAAAGGCCTCCACAAAATGCCTATGGTTAACATTAATTTGTGGAAAAATACCGAACATGCTTTCTATCTATACTTTAACACAAGGACACTCAACTCTCAATTATGTCATTGTGGAAAACAAAAATGCAGGCAGTGCAAACATAAAATGTCCATTTCTTCCCTTGTCAAAAGTTTAAAAATAGATTCAATTAGGTTTTACAATTTACTGATTTGTTCTCTACATCCTTTTCCTTTCCTGAATTTTTATAAAGGAAAAGTAAATATGCAGGGAAATAACCATTCCTTTAATTATCTCAAAGCCAAGAGCAGTTTGATGGGGATTTTGGGAAATGTAAGAGAGAGATGGCTTTTTGATATCAAGATTTATTGATCGAATAAGATTTATTCTGAGAGAATAGGCAGTGTAGTTTTACAAATACACTTATATTTTATAAATACATTTAAGGTTTTGTTCATTTTTTATATAGCAAAAGACTCTTGCACAGTAAAGACTTAGGATGAATTCTGCTTCAAGTCTATTGAAATATTTTGATATTTTACAGGTTCCATAATCCTACTGATACTGATATTATTTCCAGTATAATTAGACAACTTGGAAATTCACTTTCAGAGTTACATTAGCATTCACAGACAAAATAGAAAAACCAATACATGACGAATAAAGTTAGTAAAATTTATTATCATATACTTCTTCTGAAACATACGTTACATTTTTTTTTAAAAAAGCCATGGTAATTTAAAATTGATAAGCTTGGGGGAAAAATCCCAAAGAAAGAGAGTATTTTGGCAAGAGGCAAGTCACAGTATTTCAATAACAGGGAATAATCATAACCATCTATTATGTTTTCATTAAATTTCTGTTCAATGTAAGGGAATGTAATAATCACTACGAGGAATACAAATAAATATGAAACAGAGCCTTTACGCTACACTGTTTTTTTTTTCTTATTCAATAAAAAAAGTGAAATACATGCAAACATTAATCATAGAGTTCAACTGATTAGGACAAGTTGCCAACAAAATGATTATTGCAGTAATATCACATTTCATAACTATTATAACACAGATTTCACATGGGGATTATGGACAGGGAGGTGAAAGTAAAGTCATAATGATACAATATAAATATTAATGAATTTATGTAAGTTAAAATGAGGTAAAATTTTGTTTTTACAAGTTGCTGAGTTTATTGAAGGCAAGAATAAGATATTCCATAATTCATCTAAAGAACCATGGAAGAATGCTTAATTATAAGGCTGAAAGAATAACAAGTTGTTTGTATTGCTTTTATGTAGCTTCTTTGAAATGTGATTTTTTAAGATGAACTTTAAAGTGCCTAAACAATGGGTTGCTGACCTCCTGATTACTTTCCTCTTTACTTTTATAGGCTATATTGATTCAAATACTGGAAGACTATAACAGTAAACACACATACACACACAAAAACCATTAAATTAGTAATACTGATATTCAGGTAATATTATATATTAAAATAATCTCATTAGATATTTCATCAAAACAATTAAATTTCTCTAATACCTAAAATATATGTTAATGCATCTACGTGTATATATATATATGTGTGTGTGTCTGTGTCTTATAAAAGTATGTAAATAGATAAATACTTGAGAAAAATTACATCACAGACACAACAGACAAATCAAGAGAAGTTTTATTAAATTTTTAAAAATATTTATTTATTTATTTGAGAGAGAGAACACAAGTAGGGAGGAGGGGCAGAGGGAGAAGCAGAACCCCACCCCTTCTCCCAAGAGCAGGGAGCCTGATGTGGGGTTTGATCCTAGGACCCTGGGATCATGACCTGAGCTAAAGGCAAAAGCTTAACCAACTGAGCCACACAGTTGCCCCTTATTAATTTTTTTGATGAAGGACAATATTTTTTTATATATTGACATAGCATTCATTAATTCATTTGACAAACATGTATTAAATATATCCTGTGTATTAAGCATTGTATTATCCATTGGTTATATACACTGTCAAAACAGAAACAGCTTCTGCTGTCAAGAGGCTCATATTCTAGTCCCAGGGCAGCTCCAGCACTAGACCGGGGAAGGACATCTGATATGACTGCAGGCCCCACCCATCAACCCAGGCTTCTCGGGAGACAGCTCAGGGATAGCACCCTGCAGTTTGGTGCTACTGCCATCTCTGGGAAACACCTGACCTGACAACTCAAGCCCAATGCAGCCCCAGACTGGTCCAGGAACAACATGGGGATCAAACCCTGCTCACAACAAGCCAAGAGAGCCCCTGGACTGAAGGCAAAGTGGCTCAACCACAGCTCTAGGGGACACATGACATGCACAGGAGACATTCCTGAAATGCCAGATTCTGGTGAACAGTGTACCTGCACTGCATGGCACCAAAGGACCTCTTCTTCATTAAGGCCAATGTTTTCAAGAGCAGGACACTTGGCTAACTTTCCCAACCCACAGAAATAGACACAAAGGGTTAGTCAGAAGGAGAGGAGAAGGGAATATATCCCAAATGAAAGAACGGGACAAAATCACATCAAGAGAGCAAAAGCAAATGGAGCTAAGGAATGTGCCTGATAGAGAATTTAAAGAAATGGTCATAAAGATGCTCACTGGACTTGAGAAAAAAGTGGAGGACTTCAGTGAGATCCTCAGCAAAGAGATAGAAAACATGAAAAAGAACTTACTGAGATGAAGAACTCAATAATGGTAATTAAAAATACACTAGAAGGAATACATGGTAGACTAAAGGAAGAAGAAGAACAGATCAGTGACCTGAAGGACAGGATAATGTAAAGCAATCAAGGTGAAAAGGAAAGAGAAAAAATAAAAAATAAAAAAATAAAAATAGAGTAAGAGAACTCAGAGACATCATCTAGTATAATAACATTTGCATTGATGGGATACCAGGAGAAGAGAGAGAAAAGGGGTTAGAAATTTTCTTTGAAGAAATAATAGCTAAAAATTCCAGAATCTGGGGAAAGAAACAGAATTCCAGATTCCAGAAAGAAAGGAAATGAAAGGTGTACAAATTGGCAAGGAAGAAGTAACAGGTGACATGATACTCTATATAGAAATCCCAAAAGACTCCACCTAAAAATTGCTAGAACTGATACATGAACTTGTTAAAGTTGCAGGATACAAAATCAATGTGCCAAAATCCTTTGCATTTCTACACACCAATAATGAAGCAGCAGAAAGAGAAATTAAGGAATCAATCCCAATAAAAAAACAATAAGATACCTAGGAATAAATCTAACAGCAGATGTGAAAGACCTGTACTCTGAAAACTATAAAATAACGATGAAAGAAATTAAAGATGACACAGAGAAATGGAGAGATATTCCATGCTTATGGGTTGGAAAACAAATACTGTTAAAAATGACTATAATACCCTAAGCAGTCTACACACTTAATGCAATCCCTACCAAAATACCAGCAACATTTTTCACAGAGCTAGAACAATCCTAAAATTTGTATGTAACCACATAAAACCCCGAATAGCCAAAGCAACCTTGAAAAAGAAAGCCAAAGCTGAAGACCACAGTTCCAGATTCAAAGCTATAGTGATCAAAACAGTATGGTACCGACACAAAAACAGACACATAGATCAATAGAATGGAACAAAAAACCCAAAACCGAACCCACAACTATATGGTTAGTTAATGTTGAACAAAGCAGGAAAGAATAATGAGAAAAAGACAGTCTTTTCAATAAACGATGTTGGGAAAATTGGAGAGCAACGCAAAAGAACGAAACTGGAACACTTTCTTACACCATGCACACACACACACCTCAGAATGGATTAAAGACCTAAATGTGAGACTGGAAACTATAAAAACCCTAGAAAAGGCTGCAGGAAGTTACCTCTTTGACACTGGCCATAGGAATTTCTTTCCAGATATGTCTCCTAAGGCAAAAATAAACTGTTGGGACTTCATCAAAATAAAAACTCCTGCACAGCAAAGGAAACAATCAACAAAACTAAAAGGCAACCTGTAGAGTGGGAGAAGATACTTGCAAATGACATATCTGATAAAGGGTTAGTTAGTATCATAATTATGCAAAGAATTAATAAATTTCAACACCCAAAAAACAAATAATCCAATTAAAAACTAAGCAGAAGACATGAATAGACATTTTTCCAAAGAAGACATACAGATGGCCAACAGACACATGAAAAGATGCTCAAAATCACGATCATCAGGGAAACGCTTTTTTTTTAAAATTTTTTTCAGTGATCCAAGATTCATTGTTTATGCACCACACCCTGTGCTCCATGCAATACGTGCCCTCCTTAATACCCACCACCAGGCCCACCCATCCCCCCACCCTTCTCCCCTCCATAACCCTCAGTTTGTTTCTCAAAGTCCAAAGTGTCTCATCTTTTGTCTCCCCTTCTGATTTACCCCAATTCACTTTTCCTTTCCTTCTCCTAAAGTCCTCCATTTTATTCCTTATGTTCCACAAGTAAGTGAAACTATATGATAATTTATTTTCTCTGCTTATTTCATTCAGCATAATCTCCTCCAAACCTGTCCATGTTAATAGAAAAGTTGGGTACTCATCCTTTCTGATGGCTGAGTAATATCCCATTGTATATATGAACCACATCTTCTTTATCCATCAGGGAAATGTAAATCAAAACTACAATGAGCTATCATCTCACACCTGAAAGAATAGCTAAAATCAACAACACATGGAAAAGCATGTATTGGTGAGGATGTGGAGAAAGAAAAACCCTCTTGTACAGTTGGTGGAAATACAAACTGGTGTAGCCATTCTGGAAAAAAGTATGGAGGGGCCTCAAAAAGTTAAAAATAGAACTACTCTATAATCCAGCAATTGTACTACTAGGTATTTACCCCAAAAATAAAAAAATAATAAATTTATTTTTATTTATTTATTTATTTATTTGACAGAGAGAGAGAGATCACAAGTAGGCAGAGAGTCAGGCAGAGAGAGGAGGAGGAAGGCTGCCCGCTGAGCAGGGAGCCTGATGTGGGGCTCGATCCCAGGACCCTGAGATCTTGACCTGAGCTGAAGGCAGAGGCTTTAACCCACTGAGCCACCCAGGTGCCCACAAAAATAATAATTTAAAGGGATACATGCACCCCGATGTTTACAGCGATATCTCCAATTGCCAAATTATGGAAATAGCTCAAGTGTCCATTCACTGAGTGGATAAAGAAGAAGCGGTGTGTGTGTGTGTGTGTGTGTGTGTGTGTGTGTATGGATGGATGGATATATATAATGGAATATTACCTAACCATAAAAAAGGATGAAATCTTGCCATGTGCTACAATAAGAATGGAGCAACAGAGTATTATGCTAAGGGAAATAAGTCATTTAGAGACAATACTATATGACTTCTCTCATATGTGGAATTTAAGAACCAAAACAAGCATAAGGCTAAAGAGAGAAGTGAACCAAGAAAAAGACACTTATCTATAGGGAACAAACTGATGGTTACCAGAGGGGAGGTGGGGGTGAGATAGGTTAAACAGGTGACTGGGATTAAGGAGTACACGTGTGATGAGCACTGGGTATTGTATGGAAGTGTTGAAAAACTATATTGTACACCTGAAACTAATATCACACTGTATGTTTACTACCTGGAATTTGGATAAAAACTTTAAAAAAAAAAGCTATAGAACAGATTATAGAAACCAGGAGCTATTTCTTTGAAAATATCAACAAAATTGATAAACCTTTAGCCACACTCATAGAGAGAGAGAGCATGAGAGAGAGAAGACTCAAATCACAAATGAAAGAGGAGAAACAATAGCCAATACCACAGACATACAAAAGATTATGAAAATGTTATGAAAAATTATATACCAAAAAAATTGAACCTAGAAGACATGGTTAAATCCTAAAAACATGTACTCTCCCAAAACTGACCTAGGAAGAAATAGAAAATTTGAATATACCAATTATTAGCAATGAAAATGAATCACTAATTGAAAAACTCCTAACACACAAAAGTCCAGAACCAGAGAGATTCGCAGGTAAATTCTTCCAAACATTTAAAGAAGACCTAATACCTATTTTTCTCAAACTATTCCAAATAAATGAAAGAGGAAGAAAACTTCCAAATTTATTCTACGTCTATTGAAAAGATAATATTTTAAATATTTTCTCTTATTGATGTGATGTCATCATATTAATTAATTTTGCAAAATTTGAACCATATTTGCATCCCAGAAATAAATCCCACTTGACTGTGATGAAAGATTATTTTTACTCTGTTATTGGGTTTGGTTTGCTAGTATTTTGTTGAGGATGTTTGCATCTATGTACATAGGAGATATAGGCCTATAATTCTTTTTTTGTTTTGTAGTATCTTTATCTATTTTTCTTATCATGGTAATGTATGCCTGGTAGAATAAATTTCTCAGGGGAGTAAGAGTACACTTATTGTGATGAGCACTAAGAGAACTGTTGAATCACTGTATTGTACACATAAAACTAATATAACTGTATGCTAACTATACTGGAATTATTTAATTTAAAAAATAAAAAGAAGATTATATTTTATTTTGCCTCTTACACTTACTCAGTATTTTATAGTTTAGGGTTACTCTGTAACACACAGAATCATTCATCTCTATCAGTAAGTTGCTCTAAGATTGTGTTTATGAAGAATGTAACAGAACATGGCTCAGAATGAAAGTCACAAATATATTCAAAACTACTAATTCCTTGCCTCGGTTGCCATCCCTCTAAGCCCTGTACCATACAGAGAAAATCAAAGGATGAAGCTTTTTTCTTATGGACTATTTAACATGACCAACATTTTTTTTTCATTTTCATATGTAACTATTATTAATACAACAAGAGATATTTCTCTTATCACAGTTCGGGAGGCATTTTGGGAGACATATGCAGAGCTCGTCAATATTTAAATTGAATAACTGTGTCATTGTTTGAATGGTCAATGCCTAGTCATGCCTTTGAACAATTATGCATTTCAAAGAAAATTTCTGATCCTGAAAGCAAAAACTATGTGACAAATGCCCTGACTGGCTCAAGGAACTTTGGGTGCATTCTGGAGGGACACTAAACTAGGCTAGGTAAAACAAACGAGGGTGTCATGAGGGAAGTACAGCCAGGAGAAAAAGCAGAACTTAGCATCAAAGAGAGACAAAGCAAGGAAGACGATGTCCAAGACTGATGCAGGGAATAGACAAGGAGAGAGGTGAGTGCCTGCAAACATATATATGACGATTGATGTATATTACAGGAGAAGAGCTCAACAGGAAATGACAGCATCTACCAGAAAGTTGCAAAACAAGCCATGGCACTATGGAACATAATCTTAGCAAAGAGAATATGGAACAGGTGAGGACTCTACATCAGACATCTCAGCTATGCTCAACGGCACAAGCTCTCCCAGTGTCACCACCTTTGACAGGTAGATTGACAATTTTCACTTCACTCAAATTGGTGGGGGATGCTGCTTTTCTTAGATATTACAGTATTTTGAGCCAATTGTTTTTCAAAGGCAAACTAAAGGATACTGTCATTGAAAACTTTAATATTGGTCTTATATACCAGCTTTTATATTTTTAAAAATGATCTTCAAAGGCACTGTTTTAATGTACATACTCTAAATATATTATCAAGTATAACAATCTGGAGATTCTGCTATGAAATATTCTATGTGAAAGACAGAAAATTTCACAGTCTTTCACGCTACATTGTAAGATTTACTCTGAGTTAACTGGTGTTGGAAACATTTTTACCTGCACAGAAATAGAAAGCAAGCCATTGTTCTACTATACAGTTGATAATCATTTTTAGCTTCTGGATTATTGAAAATTGCAGAACACCAAGGTTCAGAAAAGTGACATTGTAGATATGTAATTATTGTTAAAGGATTTTTAATATTTTATATATTTTTATATATTTATATTTTTCATTTGATGAAAAGTTTTCTGCTTGGAGAAAGATGGTAAGTACTGCAAAGAGAGCTTTGATGACAGCCTCTGTGATGGTTAATGTATCAACGTGGCTAGCTTTTGGTACCCAGTTGTTTTGTCATCCACCAGTTTAGGTGTTGCTCTGAAGGTGTTTTTTAGAAGTGATTAACATTTAAATCAGTAGACTTTGAGTAAAAGAGATTATGTTCCATAATGTGAGTGGGCCTGATCTAAGCAGTTGAAGGCCTTAAGAGAAAAGACTTGAGGTTCCCTGAGGAAGAAGAACTCTGTTTCCAGACTACCAGTTTACACTGCAGATTTTGGACTTTCTTGCTCTCATAATCATGGGAGCTGATTCCCTAAAATAAATCTCTCTGCATATATGTATATACATGGTGTGTGTGTGTGTGTGTGTGTGTGTGTGTGTGATGGTTCTGCTTTTATAGAACCCTGACTAATGCAGTCTCTCTTATATAATTCATGTTTATTATTTGATTCATTTGGCAGATATTTATTGCATACCTATTTTATTCCTTGCTCTGTACTTACACTTACAAGTACAATTAAAAAAAAAGGAGCTAACACAAACTCCACCCTCATGGAGTTTAAAATATGATGGTTAGTCAGAACCTCATCAACTGGTCTACAAAAAAAAAAAAAAGAAAGAATTAAAACACGGCTCTCAACAGCCTGACTTCAGGCAGACTAATCTTTGTTTTCCACATATATTGTCAAATCCCCAAGTTTGTTTCTACCTCCTTAGGAATCAGTTGTTAATATTCACAAGGTATCTCTGCGTCAGAAAGCAAGAATACCGGCTTCCCAGGAGTGGGTGCTTTGGCACTCTGTACAGATTACCCTTCCCAGGCCAGCTCTCATTTCCAAGCTGCTGCAGAGAATCACCCTGATCCTAAAGGGAATCACCACCCACCCAGGATACACTCTCCAAGAATGTCAACAGCCAAAGAATTACTGACATGGGGATTAAAAAAAAAGAACCCCTTTTCCTTGGTAGAAGCAATGTTTCTGACGCACAGTGCCCCAAAAAAGGAGGCCAAAGACTCCATCTCTGTATAATGTTCTTCCTCTCCCCGCTTTCACATCTCTCACCCCCTTCTCCCAAAAGCACTCTCTGGGGAAGTCACTTTCATACGAATTTACATTTCAGGTTCTGCTTATAGGGATCCTAACCCAAGATACCCCTTCTTGAGAATCTTTCCTACTATGGAAGAAGTGCCAGTTGTTCCACCAATAGATATTTGAAAGCCAATAGATATTTGAAATGGTTCTGTCCCTGATGCACGTTCTTACTCTCCCTGTGGGCATGAGGGAGGACATTATTCCCCCAAAGAGATTTTCCACTAAGGATTCCCAAGGAGAACTGTCTAGTCTCAATATCTGTAGTTTTGAATAGTAGAACATTTCCAATTTATCCCCATGCAGCTTTTCCTCTAAAACACTCGCATGTGGCTAGGGGACTAGAGACCCAATCAACACTCCTTTGCAGTGATCTAGACTTTGCAACTGAGTCCCAGTACCTTCTCAATGTCCCTCATGTGCTGTCCCTTCCTGTTAACTGTATTACCTGCTTTCCACCTGTTTTCCTCTTTGCCATCTCATAGGTTTTGATAACTTTGAATCACAGAGAGAAGGGATGACCAGGCCTATATTCATGTATTCACACGTCTAATTCATATTTTGTAAAATAAGCCCTAATGAATACATGAGGGAGACACACCATCATATTCCATTCAGTGGAGCAAAGACCTAAATACTTACAATATGTTGAAGTATCAACGATATGCCACTGCCTTGAGAAAAAAAAAAGTTATATTTTAATCAAAAACCTTAAAACCAAAAAAAACCCTTAAAACCAGATCTAATTTTATAATTTTTATTCAACATGACCCAGCTCTGCTGATGATAAAAGTGAAATATCAGGGTCTATTATAAACATATCAGTGAGTTTAGAAAATGACTCCAGGAGACTATAATGTTTACATAAAAATTTATGAATCAAAACAGTTCCAAATTTTCAAAAGATAAACATAGCAAAAAATGATAAATTGAGTAATTACTTGGAAAATGTATTTGTAGAAAGCTTTTGGTGTTTTTATACTGTGTACCTTTGTATTTGGGTACAGTGATGTGAGTAAAAAAAGATTATATGGCAAGTTATAAGGTCATAGAGTTTATTATACAAATAAATCAACTAATCAAAAAGTTTTGAGTTCTAAGAGAGAGAGGGAAAGCATATAAAAGATGACCTTTTAGTAAATTTTTTAATTATTCTAGTTACAAGTTGATAAAATGACTTCTTTTTTATGGACATGAAGCTTATTGCCTCCACTGTTCAAGTATCATAAATTTTATTCTGAGTTACTCTGATAGGCTTGAGAAATGACCCCCAATCAAATTAATTTATTAACTAAATCCGAAAGGGAACGTCACGTGCAAAAAGAAGGATGTATGAGAGGACAATTCTCCTTGGGAGAAGAGAAATTGTTTGATATGATGGCAATAGGGGACATAGGCAAGATCACAAGACAAGAGGAGGCTGACAGGTGACACATTATAAAAGGGCTACATGCCCTTTTATTTTATTTTGATTTTTTTATTGGTTTTTATATTTATTAAATTATAATTTACAACTATAAAATAATTATTTTATTATTGATTTTATTAATGTTTCCTAAAAGTGGCATCAGAATTATTATTTTTTTAAAGATTTTATTTATTTATTTGTCAGAGAGAGAGGGAGAGATCACAAGTAGGCAGAGAGGCAGGCAGAGGGAGAGAGAGAAGCAGGCTCCCCGCCGAGCAAGGAGCCCGATGCAGGACTCGATCCCAGGACCCTGGGATCATGACCTGAGCTGAAAGCAGCCGCTTAACCGACTGAGCCACCCAGGTGTCCCTGGCATTAGAATTATTGTGGGGCATACACTGAAAGTGCAGATTGTCCCAACAGGGGTTTTATTATCATCAAAGAATGAGAATCACTCTATCAGTAATGGAGAACCCTAGAAGGGTTTCAAACAGAAGTGTGACAAAGAAGTGAGGGAAGAAATAAAAGAAGAAAGAGGAGAAAGATCTATTACCAAGTCCAAAGAAATATAGAATATGTAGAATAAAATCAAATTCAAAATTAGAGGCTATACACCATTACTGGAATCATAGATATATTTAGCCTTTTTTTTTTAAACTATGTTGCTTAGGATAACTATAAATACAAAGCCAGAAAAGCATGTTTTAGACAAATTCAAGAATTACCATAACAAATTCTTCCAAATAAAGCAGAAAATTAAATGGAGAATTACATCACTACCTTTTCTCCTTTCAAGTAGTTATCTCAGGAGACATATTGTCTTCTAACCAATTTTGATTTGGTATAATTTCAACTTGACTAGAATTAATTTGTACTTCCTTTTACTTACCAGAGGATATAGTTATATTTTCACATATTTTTTGGTGCATGGGATCAGAAATAGAGAAGTGAATTTTGATGATTCAATAGCTAATGCTCTGAGCATATAAAACAAAATTAAATTCTGGAGCATTTATCTTTTTACAATTAATTTTTTTTTAAATCCTGGAAAGAGCAAACCTAAATCTCAGTGGGTTCCTTGCGGAACAAATAGCTACTAAAAATACTTTTTTAATTGTCACAGAGAACATGCATGCCAAAGCCTTTGGCTCAGATTGAGGTCAAGTTTAAAATTCCAGAACTAAACAAATTTTCTGTATGCAAACATCTTTCCAGCAAATAAATTACCTCCTTAGTTTTTACAAATTCGCAAATATCTGAGTAGCCATGTTTGCTAGATCTGAGACTGTTACCTAGCCCTTTGGTTCCTTATGCCAGCCAGTCAACAGGAAAAAAGGAACCACTATACTGGCCGGGGTGAGTGATCCTGTCTATCAAGGGGTATTGGTTTTCTACTACATAAATATGGGGCAAGAGTGGTTATGTCTAAAGTGAAAGGAATCCATTAGGTTTCTTAGTATTCCCATCCACTATGATGAAAGTAATTAGAAGACTACAAAATCCAGTTCAGGGTACACTGCTACTGGAAAAGATCCCCTGGAAATTAAGGTTGAGTAATATCGCCAGGCATAATAATCCCGCTGAGTGTATATTAAGGGCAAAGAGAATAGGGGATGAGTAGTTGAAGAAGGTAACTATAAATACTAGCTGCACTCACATGAGCACTCGCAAAAACAAGGAAGGAAATAATTATGAGTATTTCTTCCTTATTTCAGTACGATTATGTTTTTGTTTATTTTAACCAATTATTTAACTTTTTTCTATTCTCTCATCTCCTTATCATCTAAAAGGCGATGTGTTAATAGTAATTAGTGTTATATCTCATTCGTTAAGTTAAAAGGTATCCAAAAAGAAAGTATGACTTAGCTACAAGAATGAACATCACACAAGACAAAAAATAGAGAGACTTTGTATCATCTATAATCTTTGCGTCATTAACATTCTTTTCATGGAGGCAGGATAATTGTAAGGCAGAATGTGACTTTGCTATTGTCTGTAACAATTAAGTATGGTTTCAAGAGATGTGTGTGTTTGCCAAGTTGATAAGAGGTAGCCTGTGATGACTTTGTAATGTATCAACATGGCTGGGTTGAACTACATTTTCCTGAATATACTTTCTTTTCAGATTCTGGTTAGAATGGTCCACAGGAGAGATTCCTGGAAGTATTGGAGGATGGAAGTAGAGCAGCTGCCATTTTGTTGCTTACACTCTTGTTTCTGATCTGCTGACCTTCCTCCTTAGACTCTTTCACCCCTAAGCACTCCTTTTCATGGTGCAGTTATGATTTTGACCTTGACAGAGGTCCCCCATCTCCTCAGGACACATCCCACCAAGGTCAGAGTCAAAAGTGACATAGGCTTTAGTCCATCCTCACAGGCTGCAGTGTGTATATGTGTGTGGGGAGGGTGGTTTCCAGCTTCTAGCTGCTCTTCCCCACACATTAATTCCACCTTCCCTTCTCAACTGCCTGTCCTTCAAGACTCGGCATCAGACACAAAAACAAGTCTTACATAGAATGCCTGACTGGCTCCTATAATTGCATAAGAATATCTACCTGTGAAAAATGTAATCATATTATTTTGAACTTAATTGAACCTTGACTGATACGCACAATAACTCAGAAAGCTAGTGCTAGAAATTTCCAAATCATTAATCCCACTCATTCTACTGCAACTGACAATACACCCCACAAATGTCCGGTCATGGTGTATCACAGGAAATCCCTTGTCTCACCGGTAACTGTCAGACAGTTCGGAATGAGCGAGCAGGGCTAAAACAGGTGCTGGCCACACCCTCGGAGCCGCCCCCCTAGGGTTAACAGCCACGCCTTCAGAGCCACCCCTAAGGGCTAAGAAGAGGAAAGACCTCACCACAGAGCTGGCTCAAAAGCCACAGGGGGACTTCTCAGAGCTCAGCATGTGCACAAAATGTGCAACTCGCCCTAAAGTACCTTTAAGGTCACAACAAAAATTCATTCGACATTCATAAATATACAGCACATAAATAAATGCAATTAGAACAGAACATGTCATGGGTAGGTCCGTGCGCAGAAGATGAAATGTTACGTAACCTCCAACTGTCAATCAAAAATGCCGATCAAAGCCACAATCACACATGCAGAAAGTAGGTTTAAAATTAAAAGGATGCAGCTAGAGCTTCTTGGGGCCATTACCCCTCTTGCTCTAGCAGTGGCCCACTTTGAATCTTGAAAATATAAACTATCTCTCCATGCTGGTCTCAGGTCTCCAATTCCTTGGTGCATCTGGGATAAGAACCTAGTGACGAGGTAACAAACTGAGTTTTGACAAAGACACTTTCCTTGACCAAACTCTAGTTAGGCTGCTCTGAACTCTCTTCTCAACTGGGCTTCAACCTCGGTGAAGGAAAATTGCAGACTCAAACTACAAACGGTTGTTTTCAACCCCCACCTCCCCCTTACCTTGTACATACACAACATACCAAGAGATAAACACTGTAAAGCCACATCCCCAGGATGAAGTCTCCAGTACCCTAAGTTCTTGTTTAAGAAAGCTCGAAGTGGCCAGAATTTACTATTTGTTCCAGCCCAAACCTAATGAACAGAAAGCTTGTGTTATAAGTCCTCTTTCTGCCCCCTTTGAGATGTAAATCCGCTACCATCAGAATCACCTCCTCAAGAACCTGAGAATGCATTTATTTATTTATTTATTTTTAATTTTTATTTGACAGAGAGAGAGAGAGATCACAAGCAGGCAGAGAGGCAGGCAGAGAGAGAGGAGGAGGCAGGCTCTCTGCTGAGCAGATAGCCCGATGCGGGCCTTGATCCCAGGACCCTGGGATCATGACCTGAGCCCAAGGCAGAGGCTTTAACCCACTGAGCCACCCAGGCGCCCTGAGAATGCATTTAAAATGAAAACATTCCAAGGGGGGGCGCCTGGGTGGCTCAGTGGGTTAAGCCTCTGCCTTGGGCTCAGGTCATGATCTCAGGGTCCTGGGATCCAGTCCCGCATCGGGCTCTCTGCTCAGCAGGAAACCTGCTTCCTCCTCTCTCTCTGCCTGCCTCTCTGCCTACTTGTGATCTCTCTGTCAAATAAATAAATAAAATCTAAAAAAGAAAAGAAAACATTCCAGGGGATCATTCTTACTCTTGCTCCCTGTGGGAGAAGAAGCCCCCGACTTTAGGGGGCTCCTGCTGTAATCTACACCACTGCCTCCTGTCATAAGGTTGGGAGAGGGTTTGTTTCTTCTCTGGATATGAGTCAGTTAAGAAACCCAGTTGGCATGGTCGCATGAGCCAATCCCCTTAATACAACCCAGCCTTCAGTCTCCTGCTCACTATGTGGTGAAACTGAATTCAGTTCATGCTGGATCCTCTTCCCTCTTTTAATAGTTATTCCTAAATAAAATCTATCCTTACCCCTTTAACTAGTGTTGGGCATTGTTATCTTGGTTAGTTAATTCCTTTTATGATCTGTATATTGAGCTACTGTTGGGACCAGTATGGGTCTGGGAATTACTAGGACCTAAACATATAGTTGGAGATACACATTCATTATAACTTTGTCACCTTTTAGGGTCGAACTAGAAAGCTTGGTGGGTTTCAAGTTCTTTTAGAAATTTTCATAAACTAGAGAACCTAACCATCATTCCCAAGTCATATCTAAGCAGGTTAAAATAGATCTGAGGAGTAACAAGAAAAAGACTTGGAGTAGCTGGCTAAAGTACCTTTATTTCCGGGGACACTAAATCCCCTAAATTTGACAAAGCCTTGCCAGAGGATCACAGAAATTCCAAAGTTATTCTTTCACTATCTGAAGACAAGAACACTTTCCAAAATATGAGGAATAGTATAAGCCTACAATTTTGGTTTTCTAAGTAGCTATTCTCTTATTTAGACATAATTAAAAATACACATATATTTTCCAAGTGAAAATAGAAAAGGCCTTCTGGTTCTGTTGTATGGAAAAGTCATTAATTTTCCAAAGTACAAATTTAATTTAGATTATTTTACAATCAGTTTAGAGTTAATATTTCTATGATTTCCCATTGATATAGAGTAATTTTACTTAGAGAAAAATAACTATTTCTCGCTATACCCAGTAATATGCATATTTCTATAAATTTATGGTTTACTACAATGAAATTACAGATTTATATATAAACCAGGGGGAAAGAGGAAATGAATACGAGGTTTCCCCTGGTTAAATTCTTACCCTATAAATCAAACCATTCCGAATTACCATGAGTGTCCTTACAGTCAACCACCTAGCTAACTAGAATGTTAAAGTATCAGATAGGTAAATCTAAGAACACAGACTTACTGACTCCTTGGCTAATGAGTTCTTTAAAGTCCCTCTTGGATTTGATGCAAAATCAACATGAGTGGCCTTGTCACTTTCCTTTCCTGTTGATTTTCTGAATATCATTTTCTTTAACTTAAAAGGTCAGTGAGAAACACAGAGATTGTATATAATGCTGAAAGGAATGTGTTTATGGTGTGTGTGTGTGTGTGTGTGTGTGTGTGTGGGTGTGTGTGGGTGTGGGTGTGTGTGGACAGAGATACAACGTTTACTGAAACAAAATGTCGAATAATGTTCTTTTAATTTTAACCATAATCTGGCCACACTGAACCACGTCTGATCTTTGATTTAGAAATACTCCCCCATAAGACCTTCAATTTAAATCTGGCATCATGCAAGACAACAATAAGGCTCGTGTACAAATTAGAGAGGGAAAAACAGTTGAACTTATTTAGACCATAAATAGCATAGCTTATGTCCCTGCCTGGCTGTTTCTGTAAATAAAGAATATTAATTTGTTGCAGCCGAGGCAGTTTCTGCGCTGATCACATGTGAGAACCTCTTGGTTTGTAGAGGGAATATCGTGTCTGGTTCAGAGTTCAATATGTCTGACCCTTATCTTGGGTATTTTAAAATTTATGGTACAACAAATTTTTGAGTACCTATTCTACAAAATGTACAATGTTATTTCTAGATAAAGGAAATTTTTTGATGAATGAATTCAAGATGAAAATTTCCTTTCCTCCTTTTACCCAAGACGATGCCCAAGTTCTGGGTATTGTGAACACGGTAGTCACCTCAATAAAATTTCAGTAGTAGAGAATGTTTAGATGAAGGAACAGAGTGTTTACTCTCTAGAGTTGACATTCGTTGTCAGATGGCAAAAATATGACCCAGACATTCTTATATGGCCTTAAGGGTAAGTGCAAGTTAAGTGAGATTTTGGCTAGTGACTGCCAGATAGGGACAAACATCCTTTTTGACTAAAGTTGTAAGGAGTCTGTTTGGGCAAGTTTCAGGCAGGAGACATGGGGTCTTGAGGAGGTCTGCAGTACCACCAAGGGAAACGGGAAGCTTAGTGAACCCTGTGTAAAGCAGAAGACAGTACTGTGTATGATTTACCTATTCTCCGTGATATCATTCTCACTTCCCATGCAAGGTTGAGGGATTTGTATCAACGGTAAGATCAGGGAGAGGGTGTTTGTGCAGGCTTAGGCCAATCTTTTGTTGTCTCTTGTGCCATGGGCTTCCTCACAATTTGCATTGTCTTTCTCTTCACTTGAATTCCTTCATCAAGTTAACCAAGACAGGGTTTTGCTTGACAGGAGATGTCTGCATTTGACAGTTGTTCTCTCCATGATTTGTGGAAATTTCAAATCAATTGGTTAAGGAGGTGCAAATCTGGCCCTTGGACAAAGTCTCATTTCACAGTCCCATTTTCCACAATTGGTTTGATCTTTATTTTAGTCCTTGTGTCTATTTTTTCTACTGTTTCAGAATGTGGTGGGTGGGGTGAAGTCATTATTTGCCTTAAACACCAATACTTAGCTATAGATTAGTTTCATTCATTCATTCACTGATTCACTAAAGACATTTTCTTTCTTTCTTTTTTTTTTAAGTTTCAGGAACCTTATTTATTTATTTATTTATTTTTTAAAGATTTTATTTATTCATTTGACACAGAGAGAGAGATCACAAGTAGGCAGAGAGGCAGGCAGAGAGAGAGGAGAGAGGAGGAAGCAGGTTCCCCACTGAGCAGAGAGCCCGATGTGGGCCTCGATCCCAGGACCCTGGGATCATGACCTGAGCCGAAGGCAGCGGCTTTAACCCACTGAGCCACCCAGGCGCCCACTAAAGACATTTTCATTATGATCCTACTATGTGTTGGGATTTGGGCTAAATCCTGGAGCTAAAATAATAAACAAAAACTTACCCGATTTCTGATCTCATGATATCTATGGCTTAGAGAAGATTGATATTAATAAAATTTTCACAATAACACATGGAATTTCAAACTGAGATAAGAGATTGTAAGCACATTACAAAGGAAATTGATCTTAGTGGACTGATTTAAGAAAAAAGAGTGGGATTTCAGGGAAGACCTCCTTATAAAAATGATCCTTGAGGTAAAATCTGCAGGATGGGTAGTTAAATAGGTAACAGACTGAAGGGAGAGCATTGCAGTCAAAAAGAACGAGCAATAATTAGGTCCCCCAGCCAACTTCATTTATGCTGAAATGATGGGCCAGTGGACATTTCTAGGGGCTGATGGTCTTAAAGGAACCACTGTGCAGATTTAAGGTAGTTTATGTTTCCCCGGAGGCCTTGAAAAGATGTTTTTTCAACAGGGCCCATACCTGTGTTCTGTGGTCCTGACTGTGGTCTGAAAAACCACAGAACTCCCAAAGAACCAAAGGCTCATGTAGCTCAAAAGCAGAGACTAAGCAGGAAAGCAGGAAAGAGGCAGAAGTGTTAGAAGTAGCACAGATCGGGATTGCGTGAGAATTCCTGAGAATTGTGGGTTTTATTATATGAACAATGGGAGGCAACTGAAGAATTGTATAATCAGATATGTGTCTTGACAATGTCGCTTATGCGGACAAGGAATTAAAAGGTAAAGAGTGATGGCAGAGTAGATATGCTATTAGGGTAGTTCTATTGTCCAGGTAAGAGAGGATAATATATTAAGGTGGTAGCACATATTTTACAGAGAGATTTAGAACTTTAAAACTGTAAGTCAGGGAGAAAACTATGTCATGCAGAATTGCAGGACACGGGCAATTTAACTCATGATTGTACTATCCTTGATTAGGAATCTTGGGTGTAGTCATGGTTTATAGGAAAGGACGTGAGTATAGTTTTGCATATATTGAGCTTCACTTGTATCATACATATATGTCAAATCAAATTTTATATAGATCTGAAACTCATAGGAAAATTAAGAAGCACATATATAAAATTAAGAATCATCATGTAATAGTGGAAATCAATCTGAAAGTACATATGAAGTATCTTATGGAAATACCTGTAAGTTAGGAACTGATTGCCTTCAAAATGTAATGGTCAGGTGGGAGGTGATAATGTGCAGGGAGAAAGACAGGATCAAGGAGGAAAACATAGGGAGAAAATACAGATGTAGTGAAAAGAAGGGACACCTTCACCCCCATGTTCATAGCAGCAATGTTCATAATAGCCAAACTGTGGGAGGAGCCAAGATGCCCTTCAACAGATGAATGAATAAAAATATGGCCCATATATACAATGGAGTATGACACAGTCATCAGGAAGGATGAATACCCACCATTTGCATGACATGGATGGGTCTGGAGGAGATTATGTTAAGGGAAATAAGTCAAGCAGAGAAACACAATTATCATATGGTTTCACTCATATGTGGAGCATAAGGAATAGTACAAGGAAGGAAGGGAAGGAAAGGAAGAGGGGTGGATATCAGAGGGGGAGAAGAACTATGAGAGACCATGGACTCCCGGAAACAATCTGAGGGTTTCAGAAGGGAAGGGGTGGGGGTATTGGGTAGCCCAGTGATGGGTATGAAGGAGGGCACATGTTGTAATGAGCACTGGGTGTTACACGCAAATAGTGAATCATGAAACACTACATCAGAAATCAATGATGTGGGCGCCTGGGTGGCTCAGTGGGTTAAAGCCCCTGCCTTTGGCTCAGGTCATGATCTCAGGGTCCTAGGACTGAGGCCCGCATCAGGCTCCCTGCTTGGCAGGGAGCCTGCTTCCTCCTCTCTGCCTGCCTCTCTGCCTACTTGTGATCTCTCTCTCTCTCTGTCAAATAAATAAATAAAATCTTTAAAAAAAAAATCAATGATGTACTGTATGGTGACTAACATACCATAATAAAAAAAAATTAGAAATTAAAAAAAATCAAATGGCCGACATATTTTAATGATGTTAGATTTCAAGTAAAAGGACTGACAAATATTCGCCGAATATAATGGCATTAAAGTCGTAGGAAGCAGAAATTATTTTTGGAGAAAGTCTCTAGAGGCTAGAATACTGACATGTGTTTAATGAGTGACAAATGAGGGAGAGGTAATACTCATACCACAGTAAGTACAGACAACTCTACCCAAAAGACTGGCTAAAAATGGGAGGAGAATAAAGGGGTGATGGCTGGAGGGCAAGGTGAAGCAGAACTGGGGGGGGTGCGTTTATTATTGTTGGAGATAGCCTGTGGTTTAATTTTACAGAGGGAGAGCATTAAATTGGATTAAATGTTGAAGAGAAAGATGGATTTCACAAGTGGTGGTTGATTACAAAGTGAAGAGGGAAGGAATTAGAATCAAGACACAGGTAAAGGGATGAATCCACATAATTAATGATTTTCTCAGATATTTATTTATTTATTTGACAGAGGGAGAGAGATCACAAGCAGGCAGAGAGGCAGGCAGAAAGAGAGGAGGAAGCAGGCTCCCCGCTGAGCAGAGAGCCCGATGCGGGGCTGACCTGACCTGAGCCAAAGGCAGAGGCTTTAACCCACTGAGCCACCCAGGCGCCCATTCTCAGATATTTATTAAGCGCCTACTTAATGAGTGTATATATATATATAGATACACACACACACACACACACACACACATATGTGTGTGTGTGTGTGTATCTATATATATATATTATTATTATTTTTTTTTTTAATGAGCATATCTGAGAAGTGGGACCACAAAGTTTTGGGGAACACTTCTATGGATCAGGGGGTTGACTAGGACCACAGTAAAGTAATAAGTCATCAGAGAACAAACTTTATAACCTTTTCACATTCAACGTTCAGAGATAGCATTTTATTATGCTGAAGCTATCTACTAAAGTTAACTCATTTTTTCATTTGTAATCAGATTCATTTAAAACATAAAACCCTATGTGATATAGTCTTTGCTAAAGTGTTTCTTCAAAAAGGCAGATGAGCTAAATGTATAAACAGATACCTAACTGAACTGTGAAATTTTACTATTGCAATCGTGCTCAATTTACTTTGTTGAATTTTAATGTTAGAATGCTATCAAATCACAGCCATAGGAAAATGCCCTGCATCACAAATGTATATACCAAGTTCCACGAATGTTAATTATTGTATTCATACCAAATTCTGTTCAGTGAAATATTTTCCTTTTTTATTTTCATAACTTTTCTATAAAAATGTATTAAAGAATTACAGATATTTATTCTGATCCCAAGTTGTAATACAATTATTTTGCTATCCTACTGAAGGAGTGGAATGACACTGTTGCTTAATTTGTTAATAGGAAAGAAAAAGTAACAATAAAGTCTATTTGTTTTAAAAAGCAAGTAACAATGAAGTCTATTTTTTTTTTAATTTCAAGGTCACTTCAACTCATCTGTCAATAGAAAACCTAGTCTATATTCACAGAAACTGCCATCTGTATATTACAAGGTATGATAAAAGAGTTTTGCTTTTAGCAAGTGCAAAGGGGAAAATTAAAATGCCACAAAATGTATGGAACTTGAAGTATATGCATTCTAGCTTCATTTGACAAGGGAAATTTGTCAAACTCTCAATTGTACTTATTAACCACATCGCTTCACAGTACCAATGTTTTATCTCTCCTCTTAAGTTATATTATAAATTTGGCTTTCTAGTTAACAAAATATCCTAACACAATAAAATTATACATTTTTCACTGACTAGTTACAATTAACTTTCAGCATTAGCTGTAATTAATATTATCCTTACTGTGTTTATGACTTACTGAAAACTAGCGTAGTTCCTAGGTTTACAGGTAGGTGTTATCTAAATACTCGGTTCTGGACAGTACATCATACCCGGGAAGTGTGGAAATGCTAATAGAAACAGGTGGTATTTTCAAATGGAAAACAGCCACTACTGAGTTCGTTTATATTAGGTAATTACACTTCTCATTGCCTTTTCCTGTTGATGCCAGATTGGTTGTTACTCCACAGGGAATACATACGTAAAAAACTGAATTTTCACAATTACCTAACACTTACGTGGTGCCAAAACTGAATCCAGAGTGTGAAAATTTACAGATTGTGATGAGACATGATTTTCTTGCAGCTAGAGGTATGCATGAAAATTGAAAGATTCTCATTCAACACATTATCAAGTCATACCCTTTTGCCCCTGTCAGCAGAGCCTTAATCGATAAGAAATCTCTTACTGTAAGTTGCAAGAAATACCAAATTCCAAAGAACCAAACATGCTTCTAATATAAATTATTTCCTTTTTCTTAAAATTATGTTTTGAATGTTACCAGTCAATATTATGATTTTGATAGAGAGAAAGGCTGATAGATCAATTGATTGACTGATAGATAGACAGTCTTGGCTGGCTAGTGGTTCTGAGCCTTACTCTTAATTGACAATGAAATAAATTCTTTTCTTTTGCAAAAGCAAAGGAATGAAGATCCATTATTTTTGAGGGTGGACAGAGCCCTCTCAGAAAGTAGAGACCTGTGCTTTAGACATGGACAGGTCCATTTGTCAGTTAATGTATAAGCTCAATTTAAAAGCTATTGGACTGAAGATTATTGCTATTCTTCAATTTCAATCTCATATCCTGATTCTATCCTGGCTTTTTATGAGAAAATCTAGTATATTTCACTTACAAAATTGTGGAAAAATAAGCAAGAGAGAAGGTAAACAAAGAAGTGTGTATGTCAGCCCAGGTGTTAAGTCCCCTTCTCCCACATATGAATACCAACTCTTCCCCACTTCTGACTCCTCCCACCCCTCAAACTCTTCTCAATTAGCTTTGTCACTAATAAACCAATTATAGCAGGAACCCTGATATTTTTCTCCCTTCATTTTATTTTTGTAACCACGGATTTCCCCGAATTGGTCACATCTCTAGTTCACATATGCATGAAATTCTTATATACCACAGACCTCTCACCGAACTAATGTTTTTAGGATTGAAGGAGTTCTTTTGTCCCAGGATGTAGCAGTCTTGACGACTTCACGTCCAACCAGCAGTTTGCATTCTATAAACCATCATTTTGCCAGTGGCGCTGTTCTTTGTTCAAAATAATGTGCATTCTGCCTTCATACTTAATTACGATTATTTTGTTTACCTTTCACAGAAATTTGAAAAAGAATATTTTCCAGTGTATGATTTTTCTTCTCTTTCTAACAAACTATTTTCAAATGTTCTGCCCCAGAGGCACTTTCCTTCATTTCTCTTCCTTTCTTGCTTAAGACACCTGTCAGTACATTTAATATTTTCTATTATCTCTTCAACAGAAGGGGCCTCAGGCTGCAGCTTGACAAAGGCACCCAAAGGCATCCACATCTCAAGGAGACCCCAGCTGTCGCCACTTCCCCGTCCTCTTGTTCTAAACGGGGAATGGTTGAAGTGTATGTTTTAACATTGATTTAGGGCCCATTTTGGGTCAGGCTTTTAACATGTAAAAGATACAGGCCCTCCCTCCAAGGAGCTTACATTCCAAGATATTCAAAGATGACAGATATGCGAAGAAGCTCTTTGTAAAATATATTTTCCCAAGTGCAAGGAAACATAAATGGAAAGAAGATAGGGAAACATGAAAGGAGAATTCATGACAGAAACAGAAAAGACCACTGTCTCTCTGTTGCCATTTTAATTGCAGAGACAGTCTTAGGCCACAGAAAATAATTTATGCTAAAGAATCAAAACCGGGAAAAATAAAATTGCATCGGAAGTTTTTACGCTCACGTGTCTATAATTCTCAATGTAAATATTGATTTACAGATAATATAAGACGGTTAATTTCAGGGCAAATCTACACAGAAAACAGTTTGTTCTTGGAGGAATTGGAAAGATTTCAATGTTGTTTCGCTTGGGGATGAATTTTAAAGTCGGATAAAAACTGGAATCTCTCGTGGCTTTGAAGTTTGGGAAGAAGGGAAGAGGTAGATTTTTAACTCTTCTTTGAATTCTATTCAAACTACAAATAAAAGGTAATCTGAGGATCACTGGCTAGGAAGACAGCAATGAAGAGCATCTGTATTTTTGATTCACAAGTTATGATAGCAGAGTAATAAGCAATAGACAAAAATTTCTCCCTATATCAGGGGGAAAATGGGTTACCAGGAAACTCTACTGTCTGAAAAGAGACTTAGAAAAGAAGATTTGAGGTGCAGAAATAAACAATCCTAGATAAAACTGTAGGAACAGATAGTATGAAAAAACAACATAGCATGACACAGAAAATACAATTCTCAGGGTTAAAAAAAAAACAGGAAAAAAGTGAAAATAGTCACTATAACCTCTAATTTTCTATGTCAATAAGCAGTTGTTGCTAATGAACACCCCTTTTTACTTTCATAAATAAAAAGGTAGAATTTTTATCCAGGGAAGCAAATATGAAGTATCTTAGAACAGCTATAAGCAAATTTTTCCTCTATGTGGCCAGATAGTATATTTTTGGGCTTTGCCAACTATACAAGTCTTTTCAGCAAATACACAGTTTTGCCTGTATAGTATGAAACAGTCATAAACAGCACAAATGAATGAACTGTGCTCCAATAAAACTTTATTTTCAAAAGTAAATGGATGGGCGCGCTTGGGTGGCTCGGTAAGTTAAGCGGCTGCCTTCCCTTCAGGTCATGATCCTGGGGGCTTGGGATCCAGTCCCCTATTGGGTTCCCTGCTCAGCGGGGAGTGTGCTTCTTCCTTTCCTCTGCCCTTCCCCTGTTCATGCTATTTCTCAAATAAATAAATAAAATCTTTAAAATAATTGAGGCTCTGTAAATTGAAAATAATGAGCCCCCATGGCTTTTAAAAATTGGATCAATATTAATCCATTGCTAAGTTTCAAGTCACTTACAAGGCAAAAAAATGGAATACATTACATATCGACAGCGATTTAGGTCATATTTATAAACACATACCTTTATTTAAGATCTTAGTGTCACCTCACTTTTTTTTCTCACTCAGGGCTCTTTGTGAATGTTCTTCCCACTGCATGTCACCTCCTTTAGACTGGCCAGGGGCACCCGTCATTCTCAAAGACAGCCCCTCGCTGTGCTGTAGAATGTCAGCCATGCTCTGATTGAACCTCTGCACACGGCTGAGGGGTAATCACCCAATGTGTGACCACACGAGAAAGGCTATTGGGCCCTTAACGGAGCTGAGGTACAGCTGAGGCTCACAGCAAGGAGTGATCTAAATAATCTTAAGCACTCAGCTGGCATTTTTCCAATCGGCAGCTGTCAAAAGTGTATATTCATGCTATAGCTACATTCACCATCCTACAGGACCTCTTAACTAAAACATTTTTGACTTTCACAATGAATCAAGAAATGGTCACTCTTGCAGAGGCAGCTCTGCACCACATTCAGTCAATTCCGTGACTCATTTTATCCCCTACTGTGAGAAGAGACCATCAGGACACACAAGCCAATAAATCTGACTGTCTTGGTCTGGTCTCCCAAAGTTATGGACTGAATGCTCCAAAAAAAGCATGTACTTCTACCAGGAGCAGACATAGTGTTTTTAGCCCTTCGCACCTTACATCCACATTTAAGGAAGGAAAATAAATTTCCAACATTTTGGAGACATAGTTCTGTTAATAAACCTAAATTGAGTTACTAAATTCTGGTCAATGGTGACATTACATTTTCCTCCAAGAACAATGAAGCTACTGACTTTGTATTTGTGTAACTAAGGGAACCTAATTAGTGATTTTCCCAAACAAAAGGAAACCTGCCAAAGGTACATTGAATTTCTCTCTACCTCTAGAGACATAAACTGTGGCAACTTTTAAATACATGTAGTCTAGCTCCACAAAGATAAAGACTCAGTATTCACCAGGCACCCAATTCCAATACAATTAGAATAAATAAGTATTGACAGCAAATTTCCTAATGAAATCTCCAAGGAGAAACTGAAGGCTTTCAAGGAAAGCTAGAATCAAAGCATCTGGAAGCAATCACTCTAGTAATGCCTTTAAAAGATGAAAATGCCTTACAGCAAACCAAATGGAAGAAATAAATGGTTTGAACACCTAGTCACACAAAATATATTGCGTATTTACCTGGGCTGTTTCCTCTGCTCGAAAACTGCCCCAACCCCATGAAATCTGCATGCTTCACACTCACCTCCTCTGCGTCTTCACTCACAGGGCTTCCTCCCTGAGACCTTTCCTAGACACCCCACCGGAGACTGAATCCTCCTTCCCACTTTCCCCTGCACTCCATTCCTCTACCTTGTTTTGTTTTTCTCATCAGCGTTTATCATCATCAAGGTTTGTTTCACTCAGAACAAGCGCTTCAAGGAAGCCAGGGCTTCCTCTTTATTCATAGTAGGTGCTAAATAATTACTTGGTAAACAAGCAAATGATTGGATGGATGAATGAGTAAACGAGTAGCCATAATGGAAGCCATTCCATTTCTCTTCACTAAAATTTAATATAGAGTTTGGATTTGTGGAGACATATACAAATTAAAAATATGCATTTCTTCTACTTTAATTTTTTTCTGTGCTAATTTAGATTTTTCTCAAGCTTGTTTTACCATCTGATGCTTGATAATGACACTGCGGACAACCCCTCAAATGTAGTGGCATTGTTATCAGAGGTACACATAATTTATGTAAAAAGCAACTTACTGTACTGGGATGGGGAGAAAGAAGAAAAATATTTCATTGGTATAAGTCACTCTACCAACATTTACCTTCGCCTGTCTCAGCCCTTGCAATGCAGTCATGATATGTCATCTTAAAGCACAGACTATGTTTCTAGGATGTCTACCTACTTATCTCTTATAAATTACATATAATTTAATTCCTTAGTGACTTAAAAATGTGAAAAAATCTCAATAAAATACTGAAATAATATAAAGTACTTCATAATAAATTTAATAAGAAAGCCAAGAAACTATATGAATAAAGGTATAAAACATATTGAAGGTCACAAAATATCTGAACAAATGGAAAAGTATTATGTGTTCTCTGATGAAAAGACGTAAAATAATAAAAATGTCAGCTCTCCCAAAATTAATAAAGACATGTAATCCAAGTTCAATTAGAATCCCAATAGTTTTTTTAATTGGATGAAATAAATTAAAATTTATATGGAAAAATTAATAACAGTGGCAAGGAAATGTATGAATAAAGAACAGGAAGGGAGAATTTCCTTTGGTAGATTTTGCTGTTAGAATATGAGGAAATGATGTCTTCATATCTTGCTATGGGAATATGCAGTGCTATGAGCTTGGAAAGAGAATAGGCATTATCTAGGATAATTAAAAACACACAGACCCTGGGATTCAGTTATGTGATCCTGGAACCCAACCCATAGAAATAAAGACCTTGGTATGTAAGACATACATACAAGGATGATGATTATAGTATTGTTCAAGTGAAAAATAACTAAAAATATTTCTAATACCCATGGATAAAGCAATGACTGGGAAAGTTATGGTAAATTTGAATAATAGAATATCATGAAAAGAGTAAAAATAATGAGTTTATTCAATCTCAACTGACTTGGAGAGATTCTTTTTAGGACTCATTTAGTGAAGAAAGTGATATGCAGAAAAATGTATGTGATATGATAAAGCATATATATTTGTACCTAAATGTAAGAACAGATACTAGGCAGGATGTGCAGGTGCAGGTGTTGGGTCAAAAACAGGGTAATGTGGAGACCTGTGAAAAAGGAAAAGAGAAATGAAGATGGCATGAAGAGTAAGGCATATATAATATGGACACATTTATGCATTCATATAAAATCACACACACACACACTCATTAGCCAGGGATATGCAAATCAAAACCATAGTGAAATACAAGTTTATAGCACTAGGAAAGTTATAATCAAAAAGACTGGTAACAACATGTGTCAGCAAGGACACGGATACACGGAGTCCTCACACACTGCTGACAGCAATGGACAATAGCGCAGCTGCTTTGGAAAACATTCTAGAAGTTCCTCAAACAGCTAAGCACAGAGTAACCATATGATTCAGAAATTTTGTTCTCGGGTATAGACCCAAAGAAATGNAAAATCACACACACACACACTCATTAGCCAGGGATATGCAAATCAAAACCATAGTGAAATACAAGTTTATAGCACTAGGAAAGTTATAATCAAAAAGACTGGTAACAACATGTGTCAGCAAGGACACGGATACACGGAGTCCTCACACACTGCTGACAGCAATGGAAAATAGCGCAGCTGCTTTGGAAAACATTCTAGAAGTTCCTCAAACAGCTAAGCACAGAGTAACCATATGATTCAGAAATTTTGTTCTCGGCTATAGACCAAAAGAAATGAAAACATGTCCACACAAAAAAATGTACACAAATATTCAGAGCATATTACTCAATAGCCGAAAGTAAAAACAAAACACATGTCTCTTAGCTAGTAAGTACAGATAATGTGGAAATGGATAAATTAATGTGGAACATCCACACAGTGGAATATTATTCAGCCATGGAAAAGGACTGAAGTACTGATATGTGTTACAACATGGATGCACCTTTAAAGCATGACAGGTGAAAAAAGCCAGTCATAAAGGACCTCCTGGCATGATTTCATTTAAATGAAATATCCAGAATAGGCAAGTCTATAGAGACAGAAAGTAGGTTAGTGGTTAGGTAAGGAGGAGACTGGGAGTGGTTGCTAAGGAAAACAGGGTTTCTTTGGGAGATAACGAAAATTTTCTAAAACTAATTATGATAATAGATGCACAACTTGTGAACATATTGAAAGACCCTAAATGAATTATACCTCAATAAAGTTTTTTTGAATATACACATATAAATTACATATATAAACCAATCTTTTTAGGCCATGAGTACCCAAATAATATGTTAAGCTACTACCAAGTAAGTACAGAATTCTTTTGCTTTACTTGTAAGACAACAGACACTTCAGCCAATATTTCTTTCGCTATGCCATTTAAAAAAAATTTCCGGCTGTATATAAAGAACATCCCATTAAAAATGTTAAAATCTAAAAAAAAAAGTTAAAATCTTAGCCCATGCACAACTACAGTATTGGTATCATTAAGTATACATTTAACATCCTGGTTTATTCATCGGAGCAACTGTTTATCATGCACATAATACTACTCGGCAAATTTCTTGCTGCCCAAAGTTGTAGGCAAGGGTGGCTTCCCCCATGAAAGCCAATCCTGTCCCTCTCTCCCAACTCTGTGTTCAGGGACATCACACTGATGGATTACTTACCCCACAAAAAATCCACAAGTGCTCAAAGTTATCCCCTCACCCCTACCCCACCTCATTTTGCTCAATTCTGGTTCATCAGCACATCACTGGCTATCGGTAAAGAGGCTCAGTATTGAAAAATGAAAGACCTTGAGGGCACACTGTAAAGAAAGTTTCTAGTTTGCTCCTAAACTGGTTGGACCAAAAATCCCCACCAGGGCCTGCTGAACTGATGCATTTCTACCAACACTCCCCCCACCCCATCCCTCTCACTGGAAAGAGGCAATTGCAGCTTTTTTCTTTTGGGACAATATAAGGAGAGACTCACTCTTCCCTGGAACCAACTAAAGGGTGTTCCAAGAGAACCACTGAAAGTTAGACGTGCCTGTGCTAGAACAGGATCTATAAATCTCACTCTTCCACTGGGAGCTTGCACAACTGCTGGATGCTCATGGTCACCCTGGTGCCACCAATGAAGCAAAGCGTGCCCGGGTTAATCTTGGGAAGGTACTCTCAGAGATGGAGAACATGGCACAGCTTCCTTTTCAGACCTTCCCTGAATATGAGAAAAATGTGGGTTGTGTTTCTATGAGCTTCCCAAGCTTAGGTGAATACTGGACCTTAAAGATGGAAGTTCCTTTTGGTAGAGGTTTATTGTGATTGGACTTTTGAAAATGAAGAAGACCGAGACTCAGTAATAGTTGAAAGTGGAAGGAAATTTATGGAATCTGAGCAAGCTGTCATTAAGCAACCTACAACCCAGTGGGAAATCTAGATTCCTCACAGTCTAGTAAAATGCGATATCTGGGCAAAATAAACTTACTTCATGTTTATCTCCCAACACATTCGTCAACAAACTGGCTACATTCGTAATTATTATTCTCTTTCCAGCTGGATCTTTTCCATCACCTTTTAAAGATGCTTCATTTTTTTAAACTAAATATACAAAAAATAAAATGAAATAAATATTTTTCCCTCCCCTGGTCTACCTAAAATTTTGAGAGTTTGACTACTTGCTGTTTTCAGTTACTTTTAATTTGTCACCCTACCTTATTATCTTCATCTTCTCTCTCACCAGTCCACCAAAGATCTTTATCTCGGGTAAATGCAGAAACACTGTTCATGCATCACCTAACTCAGATTCACAACAGTACATGGTACAAAGGAGTATATCCTTAATTTAACTCATTTTATTTTACAATGTTCTGAAATAGTTTAAAGTACATATACTGAGATATTCCATATCTACATACTTCAGCATAATTCTTCAGACGCACTCACACACAAATCCATACATAACCAGGACAATATTTCAACATTCTGCATAATTCGTATTCATTCCTTAAAATGATCTAATTCTTAGTCCATATTCAAATTTCTACAATTGATCCTAATGTATTTTTTTATGATTACGCTTTTCTTCTGGAAATATTCTTCTTTAAGCTTTCAAGGTCCAAGTGTTCCTAATACTTCTACTCATCTGACCTATCCTCCTTGAGTTTTTTTTAGGGAATTAAATATAGGTTCCTTATCGTATCCTTCCCTGGAGCTATTCTCATTCTAGTCAAAGTATTTCCCCAGAGCTATGACGTTGATTATCACCTTAAACTCCTATTGTTATCCAATCCACTGAAATGTATTGTATTTACTTCTTAAACAGTGTTTACTTGTTCACTTTTCTTATCTCTCCAGCCACTGCATTAAGTTTAAGTCATCTTTTTCCATGACCTCTGCTACGGAGCATTCTCACAGACACACTACCAACTGTTTCTCTGAACTTTGCTCATTTATTTATTTTCATATTTGATATTTCTAAATGATGTTATTATCCACACTTGGCCCACGTTTGCATCTTTTGTGCAAGCATATGACATATTAGTTGTTGAGAAAGTGTTTTGTATAAACAGCAATCTTTTTGAAATTAAAATATTAAACCACTTTGTTGCTTAAAAACTTTAAGCAACTTCCATTTCTTTTATGATGAAGCCCAAACACTCCTTAACATGAACATCACCAACAAAGACTTTTTGTGAGTGAGACAAAAAACAAAACCAAAAAAAAAAAACTTTGTATGATCTAACCCCTAAGTACGTCTTCAGTCTTATTTATCAATATTTTCCTCAAGTTTTCTTTATTCTGCTCTATAGGTCTTTCTTTTAGTTTCCGCAGCCCACAGTTCTTGGGTGTTTTTACTGTGACCTCTACCCACAATGCTCACCAATCGACACTGGGTTCGTGGTTCACAGGTATCAGATATTAGCTCCAAATAGCTGGTCTTCCAGGAAGGCTCAAGAGATTTCCCTGTTCCATTCTCTCAAGAAAGCATTACCACAGTTGGTAAAAATAGCTCTTTGTGAGATTATGGAAAGGAGGCTGTTTTATCCACTAGTCTGTGAGGAACATGAGGTCTAGGCAGGTGTCTCATTTTAATTTACTTCATACTTTTAATCTTCCTGTGTCATTGGGATGCTCAATAAATATCTGTTGAGTGGATAAAAGTCAATGAATTTTTTTTTACTTATCTGAACCCTACTATAACTTAGGGCATGTAGAATTTGTACCTTGGATAATAATATTGAGTAAATAAATGGTACAAAAATAACAGGATTTACTTAATATATATGTCTTAATTTCAAAAAATACCCATTTGTCAAATAATCATGAAATTTTTGGAAAAAATAAGGCTCAAAATGAGACCACAAAGAAAACATAATAAATATAATAAAATTATGTCATTTTCCTTGTGTAAAATAATAAAACTACATTGTATAACAAAATAATAAGCAAAGGAAAATGGAATCCCTAGGAATATACTTTTTAACCAATAACTAATTCTCAACTCAAAGGTGAAATCCAAAAAGGGCTATTTTACAATTGCACTAGATTCTAAAACATAAGAATACATACCCAAGCAACACAATCAGAAAAATTAGTGCCTTCTGACTCTGTAATGTGTGCCCGATGGAACCTAAATTTTACATTTTTACCATGGTTACCTTGCCAAAAATTTAGTCTCCAAACGTCACTGCTAGGTCAACTATTATTTATTAATTAATGAGTGAGTCATAATACAGACAACGCAAATGGAGAAGGACACAGACTGTTGAAACCAGTTATACCAACGGAAGAAAACAAGAATCTGTGTATAAGAAGACAGGCCAAAATGGCACAGAATTAAAACAGAAAATGGCACCTTGCTACAAGGTGAACATATTCAGCTAGATAATACAAAAACAGGGAGCTTCAAAAACGGAGGATCGTGATAAGTACTTGAATCCAAATTTCTTTACTCATCTACCCCAAAAGACCATAAATTCAACAGGGACTACAAGTAAAATCGTACATCCCTCAGCCTTCAGGATTTCTAGAAGCCAGAGAGCATCACAAAATCCCAACTACCTCTGAGCCATAAAATAAAGCCTAAGTCCCAACAGAGCTCTCAGTGACACTGCACACCTTGTGAGTGTGTAGAGCAAGGCAACGGAGGAGGCGGGGGAAGCTCACATAGGAAAAGCACAGAGTACCACCCTGAAAGTTCAACACTAAGTATGAACATGGTCAAGACCGTCCCAGGACACAGAGTTCACGGTACTGATTACAGGGGCGCGGCTTCGCAATGAGAGGGAGTGACTGACCGTCTTGATGAAACACAGCTTCTGAGGCCCAAGCAGATCAACAGAGAAGGATGTTCCTTGCAGACATGGCAGTGAAAGAAAAGAAGAAACGAGAAAATTAAGAAATCTGTAGAAATCAAAGACAAGCTCAGATCTCCAGCGGTCCTGCTCTTCTCTTGCCACCACAGCTTCATCTATTAAGGAAACTGAACATCACTGCATCGCAGAGAAGAGCATTCTTTCTACCATAAATGTGGAAATAGAAGGGGGAAAAAAGTTAAAATACAGCAACAACACAGCACTACTGTAAGAAGAAAAAAACAGGAAATATAAACCACAGCATTTTCACTGATAAACCCGTACACACCTCAGAGGTAATAAAAAAATAAAACAAGAGCAAAAGAAAGTTAACATCACATTCCAAACTGAATTAAGTGTCTTTAAATGAGCACATGGAGATAAACAAACCACCGAATACACAAATAAAATCAGATTTGCCAAAACTAGGACCAAAATGGACCAAGCAAAACAAATAAAACAAAATAAAACACAATCAGCAGGAAAAAAAAAAGCAGTGGAACTTGATCAAGGCAGGACAGAAATTATAAATAAAGACTACATTATCTCAGATGAAGAATGAATTAAACTTAAGCAAGAAGGATCAAATGTAAAATATATCTTTGGGCACCTGGGTGGCTCAGTGGGTTAAAGCCTCTGCCTTCAGCTCAGGTCATGATCTCAGGGTCCTGGGATCGAGCCCCACATCGGGCTCTCTGCTCAGTGGGGAGCCTGCTTCCTCCTCTCTCTCTGCCTGCCTCTCTGCCTACTTGTGATTTCTCTCTCTCCGCCAAATAAATAAATAAAATCTTTTTTAAAAGTTTTAAAACATATCTTAGCCAAATTTTCAAATTTAACGGCAAAGGTATTATTCTCAGTACTACAGGCCAAAGTTCAAACTACTTCTGAGGGTAAAATGAATAAGCTCCACCATGGCTTCCTCTGTGTTCTGCTTCTCTTGGTGCTACTAATAATATCCCAGTGCCCTGGGAAACTGGTCCTTCTTTAGGAACCTGATGCTGCTGTGGCCAAGGAAAAACAAAGAAAGGTTCAAGACAGAGAAAACAATCTTATTAATTTGCAGGTGGCAGGGCAGAATGGCTCTACAGTGCAGTTTATACACCATTTAATTAATGAAAGTCTGTTGTGAATGATAGTTTGCCAATGAGTCAGATAAGATTCAGATTTGATGGGCAGCAAATCAATGAAACAGACACATCAGCACAGTTGGAAATGGAAGCTGAAAGAAAAATTGGTATCCTCTAGTAGCAGACAGTATTAGATACTGAAAAAAAAGAACTTGATAATTCATATTTCTGATCCTGCAAACAAGATATATCCTCACTTAATAAATAATTTGAGACTACCACATCCTTACGGCTTTAGTGTGCCCCCCCTTTTGTTTATTTTGCACAAGGTACCTAATGAATGGGCATGAGCATATAATGATTTATTTTATTTTATTTTATTTTACTAAATGGTCAATGGTATACTTCGATGCAATCACATAAAATTAGATTTAAAAATAGTTCCCTAAAAATGTCTCTCTTTCTCCTTCTAGTGCCTTCAGATTCCAAAGAAACAATCAGGCTTTGTTCTTCCTTCCTTACTAGAAGTTGCAGGAGGCAGGAATTTGATTTTTACTTTGGAGTGTATGTGCTGGCATATACCCAACCACCTAAATTAGACAACTTCCCTGGTGCCATGTCTTGAATCTTCCAAAGGTTTCTCTACCATCCTTTGAGCACATGTGTGTTACCAAGCCTATGGTGTACAAATCACCTCCAAGTGTGGGGCCCTTCTGAGTGTGGACCCTGTGTGCCTACACAGATAAAACATTCATGAAGCTGGTCCCAGCAGGGAATCACAACATTTTATTAGAAAGCTGCCCTTAGCCTCCTGTCTCCCCATGCTTGCCCCCATCAGTGCTGTGTTCAACTGAATATCTCTACAACTTTCTGCAGGCTTAGTCCCCAGAACTGTTGGCACTTAAGTGTCAGTGCATGACCTCTATTACTTAGAGTCCAGTCCCCAACTTTCTGACCACTACTAATCGAACCTGAAACAGATAAGAGAGCACCACTCCACTTTGCAGATCATTGGAGGCCAAGCTTAACTGAACTGTATCTTTCTTAACAAAATAATTATTTCACATACATTTCCAAATGTGTTTGAATAGAACTCTTTGGGCCAATATGGTTATTGCTAGTCTCAGATGGTTATTGAGGACTTGAAATGTGGCTAGCCTGAATTGAGATCTGTTGTAAGTATAAATAAACCCTAAATTTTAAATATTTAATAAGAAAAAAAGTATCTCAATAATCTTTGTAATATTACATGTTAATGTTATACTATTTTGGGTACATCACATTGAATAAAATATACCATTGAAATTAATTTCACCTGTTTCCTTTTACCTACAGACAAAACAATTTAAAATTTCATAATAGGACTTTTAGTTCTGGAAAATAGGGGTAGACATACTTTTCCTCATTGTCTTGTTAAGGACAACAAAAACCCTAGACATTACATATGAAACAGAAGGAGACTGAATGGTTGACCAAAAAAAAAAAAAAAAAAGGCAGATTGACCAGAAACCTCAGAACCTGACTTGATGATGAGTTCTCTGGATTTTCTTCTTGCCTTATAATATCCCTGACCTAGAGCTGCAGAACCCAGCAACCCAGAAACACCAATGACAGCAGACAAAAATATCCACAAGAAAAGCCCAATCTCTAGCCAAAAAACAAGGAAAGGGACAAGCTACAAATACAGAAAACTTCTAGATAAGAGCTGTAGCCAACCACCACATTAAAAACTGGAGGCTTACTTCTACTCATGCCAGCAAAACCTAGACTTTGACCCTCTTAAGACTATAACAAGACAAATAACACCCTCCAGAGCGGTGTCAGAGAAGGTCCATTAGGGAGCAAGGACTTACTAATTACAATATCTATCCTCACCCCCATCCCATTGTTTCCATAAAAACCACATGAGGAATCTGGCGTTTCTCCCTAACCTGCAAGCAACCCAACCCATCCATCCCTGCTGCAGTGGTGGCAGAAGAGGTTCAAGGGAGAGTCAGAATTTCCCCCATTCCTGAGAACTAACCATATCGCCATGCCATAAAACAAGCCTCAACAAGTTGAAAATAATTTAAATCATATCGTTTGTTCTACAAACATAATGGAATCAAATTGGAAACCAATAACTGAAAAACAATTGGAAAATAGCCAAACATTCCTACCAAACAACCTAATTCACAGCACGCGTGTCTCATTAAGCATTTTAGGGCCTTTCTGCCTAGGAATTAGCACATAAGAAGAAGAGTAATCACCATGGCAAAGTAATTGATTCTGATTAGGAGGAAGTAGGAAGGCTTTTACCATGTAAGAGGAAATACACATATGTTTGGAACCCATGTGGTTCACCTGGGCGCCCCTTCTTACTCCTCTGACCCCATACAGCTGAATGGGTATGTGGAACAACATTGGCATTAAAGGGGTAAGATCGCCCAGAGCTCAGACCCCTCTGGAATGAGCTTTGGCCATACGAGAGTTAAGCAACCAAGATCACCGAAGGTAGGGTGAATTTAGAGTGGGTAGTGCAAGAGGGAGATGATGGGTGCCATTTACAGCCTCAAGTCCAACTGTGGTGTGGGGGATCCACAACATGCCACTAACTGCCTTCTCCAGAGTCCTTCTCTCGAAGGGATGTCCACGGACACTTGGACCAGCTTCTCCACAGATCTGTAAGGAGAGGTGAAAATGTGCAGAACAAAGGCTGAACTGTGGAGAAGGTACACCCTCTCTTTTTCTTGGCTTCAGTATGTGATTTAAAGATATGGCTTACCAGAACTTCTCACTTCACATGCATAGATTTTTAGAACTAAAAGGCAGAGGCTTATTTTAAAAGACTGCTTAGTCCTCTTTTCTTAGACACCACATTTTCCTAGAGAACAAATGAATATGGGTGCAAGAAACATAAAGACCTAATCTTCCTTTTGACTCATGCTTATTTAAGTGGAATAAAGCATGGAGATATGTAATAATTTTATGGTAATACCAACTGTTTTTCCTGGGCTCATTCTATTCAGAAAAGGAGCTGCACCTTGTGGAATTCTGAGAGAGTGTTCTGGAAGGTACTTTTAATTAGGAAGTTTACTTCAGGTTTTTGGTATAAGTCCATTTTGTGTAACTGTGGCATATAAAGTAATAGTGGAAAAGGTGGCTAGTGTTTCCAGCTGTCAGATATTTGTACAGGGAAGTGTTCTTATTCCTCCCATTTAGGTGCAGAATTTCGTACCTATCCTGTCAGTTTCCTGAGTCCCCCAACATAAGAGACGATTATCACTAGTTCTCAACATATGATTTGCTATCCCAACATTTTCTGAAGTGTCATCTGGAGATAGACCACGATTCTCAGGGGGACAGTTCATACTACACAAACAGTATTGCTACAGCATTCCAGAACCCAAAATGCATTATAATGTGTAAGGTAAGGCCTGTGCTTGAGCAAAGTTTCTGAAACATGAGCAACAGACTGTGCTGTGAAGGGAAGGACCGGAAATGGATTGAGGTTCTGCGTCTCACTCTGTCAGTCTTGCTCTTTGCTCATCCTGTTTTCCCTCCTCCCTTTCTTCCCTCTTCTTTCTCACTATCCCTCTATTCTCTCATTCTTTCTCCCCTCTCCTTTCTCTCCCTCTTCCTGCTTCAAGCCCTCCCCTCTCTCTCCCCCTTCTGTATCTTCCTTCCATCTCTGACTTAGACCTTTGAAGGAAAATCGTCTCAACCTGAACCCAGTCTGTCTTATTTATTTTTCTAGCCCAAAGAACTCTTATAATATGGGATACGTATGGACCAACTTTTCATAGTTATTTTAGTAAATTTTTCTTCTACTGGATATAACTTACGTCCTCATGGCAAGAGAGACAGCAGTGGTCTCAATGACATATCTGACTTCTTTCATTCAAGGACACATTATGAAATTCTGAGGTCTATTAGAAAGAAGCAAAATGCAAGAGATCTTATGTAGTGAAGCTCTATTTCACAAAACTTACTAAGATATGTTCCATACAAATGCCCACTTGAATATAAACGCATGAAAAGGCAGAGAAAGAGGGACACCTGGGTAACTCAGTCAGTTAAGTGTATGACTCTTGATTTCAGCTCTGGTCTTGATCTCAGGGTCATGAGTTCAAGACTCAAGTTGGGCTCCATGCCCACCATGGAGCCTTTTTTTTTTTTTTTAAAGACAGAGAAAGAGAGAACTTAATGTACATTATCCATAACTGTGAGTGTAAAAAATATACATTTGACATGTGCTAATGGAAATATACCATATCCATAGGTTATTAGTACCAAATTCATGAATTACATGAGCTATAGCCTACTATTATGTGGTCAGTTACATTTCCTGGAAATACAGCCTTCCTCTCCTTGCATCTCCTTTTAGCTTACCCCTGAGAGAGGCTTTATAAACCAGAAGTTTCCATTTTATTCATATACCTGATAACACCCTTGGCTGGCTATATTAAAGATAGCATATATTAAAGATATTATTATGTAGTTGCTGTTTTTTAAAATGGTAATATGGAGCCTCTTACCATAAACATCTCCACTATAATATTTGCAAAGACAATTTTTGTATGTACTATACCTATGCAGTTGTATGTTTATGCTACTGTAAAATTTGCCAACTATATAAACATACTTGCAAAATATACAATAAACTACATACTAAAAATACACTAATGTGCTTCAAATTGTATCAGAGTAGGACTTTATATGTATATAAATAATATATATTTAAGATGACCTTATTATTGGTTATAATTTTAGCCCTTCCCTTGTGTTTCTCTCCCCATCCCTAAATGTGAGGTTAAAGATAGGAAATATAAAAATTGTATATTAAGTAAGAGTTTAATAATGATTAATAAGTAAAGGGCACATATACCATGTTGACATGCAACATTTCAGTCACTAGCTTTCATTGTTAATATGAATACCCAAATAAAAAAAATATAATCTCCACGGATTCTTCTGGAAAAACAAATTCCAAAATGAGGACTGAGTGTCCATCTGTGCATATTTGAGCCACAATGACAAATTGTTGATTTCATACCATGGGCATTATTAAACTCCAACTCCGGCCAACTCAGCATTCATACAGAACAGATTATACTAATTATCATTTGCGGCCAAATTGACACTCTTAATATTAACTCTTATTTACCTGAATAGATAAATTCAAGTATATAGAATACAAAAGCCAGCAATGTCCAAAATGAAAGATAATTGGACAAGACGATGACATTCCCTGAGTAATAAATTCTAATATCTGCTTCATTTCCAATTTTACAAGTAAACAGAAAGAATACTGGGTGTCTCTGAATCAGCTTTTCTGACACTGAAGAGCCACTGTTGTCATATTACTCCAAACAAAACTATGGTTGCCTGGATTTGAAATTTTTTACTCTCCCACGATTTTCTTTAATTTATTCTAATCATTTTTTCTCGATTTAATTTTTCTACTCTCTGAGTGGCATATGGAAAGAATGGGGAACCAGGCACCCCTATTCTCAGTTGATTAGTTAGCTCAGTTGGTTAAGTATGTGACTTGGTTTTGACTCAAGTCATGGTCTCTTGTGTCATGAGATCCAGCCCTGCATCAGGCTCTGCACTCAGCAGGGAGTCTGCTTGAAGATTCTCTTCCTCTGCCCCTTCCCTGACTCACACACACACACTCTCTCTAAAATAAATATATAAATCTTTAAAGATATGGAAAGAATGTGGATTAAGTATCATATAATGGATCAATTAATAAGTTTTTCACTCAGCAATCATTTATTGAGCATCTACTATGTGTCTGATAGACTTTATTATTTGTGCAACTTAATTATGTTATTCATGAATTCATCATGTTCTAAAACCCCATGCTTATAGTTGTAAGAAGTCCATTATTTTATGACTACCCCTATATAAACCCTTAACAAAAAGTATGCTTATATTAAGGAATTATTAACATCCTCACTGAAGTCCCAGGCCTGACTACATCACCAAATTTCCACTCACAAGCATCTGTGGGATCTCCCACTACCATCCTTAGAGCCAATATAAGGTGAATGCTTTTTCTGGTTTATCCTGTTGGGAGGAATAGGGTCAAGTGTTTCTGTTCCCAAGGGATACGATAATGAGTAACGAAATACAAAATTCACTACAATTAACCAAGCTGGACCCAAGATTCCTACAGAAGCTTTTCCTTTCTTCCCACACACAGACAGACATAAACACACACAACCACACCTGCTGTTCCTCTCAAACTACGGTATTTATTGAGCATATTATCCCAATTGAATGTTTTGGCTTACTCATCCTCAACTCTTTCTTATCACTCCTATCTGATCTTAATCTCCACTTCTTCACTAATTCTGCTCTCACTAAAGACACTGACTTCCACATTACCGAATTCAGGTACTTCACCATTTATATGCTGCACCAGTTGGCATATTGGTTCACTCCACTTCTTAAGAAACCATTTTCTTGGGCGCCTGGGCGGCTCAGTGGGTTAAAGCCTCTGCTTTCGGCTCAGGTCATGATCTCAGCGTCCTGGGATCGAGGCCCGCATCAGGCTCCCTGCTCAGCAGGAAGCCTGCTTCCTCCTTTCTCTCTTTGCCTGCCTCTCTGCCTACTTGTGATCTGGTCTCTCTCTGTGTCAAATAAATAAATAAAATCTTTAAAAATAAAAAAAAAGAAACCATTTTCGTCCATGAAATCCGATGATCCAGGTTTTCCCCAAACTGCCATGCTTATTTTTCTCAGTCTTCTTTGCCAGTTTGTGCTTATCTAACTGATCCTTAATGATGAGTTCCTATGTCTCCATCTTAGGTCTTATTTCCATCTTACTTTCTCCTCTCTTCTCTCCATCCAGCCCCCCACCTCAGTTTTTCATCTAAGGACACCAATCCACTTTTCTCCTATGGGCTTTCTCATGATCTGGACACAAATAATTCAAATCAGTATTTCAAACTCAGATCCCTCTGCTAACTGTAGATCACTATATCCAGCTGTTACTGACATCTGCAGATGGATACAAACACTTCAAATATAGCAACATTTTCAAAACTACTATCTTCTCTATTCCTTAAATAGTATATCATTAAATTGTATCATTGTCCTAAAAATGTTCCAGCCCAAAACAAAAGACTTTTTTATTCACATTCCCACAGCCTCATTGACACTACCTCTTAAATATCACTTACACTTTCCTTCTGCCTAGTCCTAACCACCATTTAAGAACTATTTTTGAATATTTTAATAGTTTCTACTATCTTCCTTTACACAATCTATTTTCCACCATGTAACAAGAATATTCTATTTAAAACACAATCTGATTATTTTATGCTTTTGCTGAAAAATCATATAGAAGTTTTCCACTTTCCACTGGGTTTAAAAGTCCAATGTTTTGAACAAGGTTTGACAGCATTTGTCTTTGTTCATCTACCTAGAGCCTTCTTTCTCTCTTCTGTTTGTTTGCAATATCTATTCACACCCGACTCTTTCCATGTCTTTGTCATTTCTAAGTCTGTTCTCAACCCCGTGATGGGGGGGGGGCGCCTAAAACATCTGCCTAAAACAGTCATTCTCAACTACTTCTTCTTCCTTCCCATCTCAACTCAGGTATCACGTAGGGCATTGTTCCTATCTCTGGCGATTCTAACTCTCCAGAATACACATTCACCTAGCACCCCGTACTTAGATTCTGGAAAGATTTTGCACTAGATTGTATCTCTACTGAAGTAGACTGTTTAACCACATTAGTAAGAATGCTTTTGAGGGAAGCAGGACACCATATCTCTTTCTCTGTTAAACGCTGAGAGTGGGTGGCGCAAGAGATGCCAGATGCTATATCTCTTTAAATGCAGAGGACGTCATCTCCTTGGATACGCATATGCAAGCAGGGAGGGTGAGTGGACCATGATGAGTCTTATTACCAGTCATCTAACTGTGTAAAAAGTAAAAAGATCTTTCTGATTCTTACATCCTGGACTTGAGTATGGATTGATGCCCTGTATTTTTTCTTTCTTAAAATGAGTTAGATCTGGGGATAGAGACTTGTGTTGGAGCCACCAAATCTATCATGGTTTGTGTATATTTCTGAATTTCAGTCATGGTCAGGTCTTTTTTCTTTTCTTTTTTCTTTTCTAAGATACACTTTGGTACTTATATAAGTAAGAGGAATGCTGCATATGAAAAGGGGCATTGTCAAATAAATTTTAATCAAATTTTGAGTTTCTGTCCAGCAAAGAAGTGCTATTATAGACAAACCCTGGCAATAGGACAAAAGCTAGATTTATAAAGAGATGAAAAGATATGGTATCAGTCTTTAAGAAGTGCGATAGACCATTTTATGTGTCGCTTCAGGCGGGCTACTGAAGCCAGTTATTCAATGAAACACTCATGTAGGTTTTGCTGTGAAGGTATTTCACAAATGTGACTCAAGTCCATAATGAGTTGACTTTAGTATGGAAGACTATCCTAGATAATGTGGGTGGACCTGATTCAATCAGTTGCAAGGACTTAAGAGCAGAGCTGAGGCTTCCCAGAAAAGGATTTCTGCCTGTAGACAGTGGCTTTAGCTTCAGCTATGTCAAGAGTATCAGCCTGCCCTTCCTATAAGCCTACCTTAAGGATTTCTGTGTATCTAGCTAGTTCCAATAATCATATAAGCCAATTCATTTCAGTAAGCTCCTTAGTATATGTATCTCCTAGCAGTACTGTTCCTCAGGTTGAACACTGACATACAGAATGAGGCAGAGGCAAGGAAACTAATATTCTCAAGTGGAGGCACAGTAATGATGCAGAGGTGGAGGCAACTCTGTCTGTGCAATGGGACATATGGGCTCAATTATTGTTACAGAAAAGCTACAAATTACAACAGTTCTTGAAAAATCAATAATAAAAAAAGAAAAAGAAAAATTAATAATGATGATGGTCTAATCAGACAAGATGGGATGGGGAAGGAGACCAAGCATAAGAGACTCCTAATCTCACAAAACAAACTGAGGGTTACTGGGGGGTGGGAGGGTAGGGATAGAGTGGATGGGTTATGGACAATGGGGAGGGTTTGTGCTTTGGTGAATGCTGTGAAAGGTGTAAGCCTGATGATTCGCAGACCTGTACCCCTGGGGCAAAGAATAAAAAAAATAAAATAAAATAAGAAAAAAAAAAGAAAGCAAAGTAAGGAGAACCAAAAGCAGTGAGAAAAAGCACATGAAAAGAAAACATGGAGACATGCTAGATTTCAGGAAAAAGGAAGAGTTGTGACTATTATGGAAGGAATAAAGTGAGAGATGATGAATTTAGGACTAGCTAAACATGGATCATGAAAGTCATTAAATGTCAGGTTAAGTTATTCTAATAAGGTGTGAGTTATAATGAAAGGTATAATACTGCATAAAAATACAAGCAAAATTTGTGTTTTATAAAGAGGCACTTATTTTGTATGGATGATAGATTAGAATGGAGCATATTTGAAGATATAAGGTAAATAAGAGACACATTCAATGTTAATGTGAGGCAAGTTGAGATCTTGAAAAAGGACAGTGCCAGGTGGGTGGAAAGAAGGAACTAATTACCTATTAAATATTGGGAATAAGGGAACTTTCCTGTCTAGAAAGGTATTATATTAAGAACTATATTCAGGGAACCAGTAGCAGTAACAAAGATACTCATGTCAAGAAAGGAAATAGGGTATTTGATTATAGACATTTCAGTATCAAATATCTTGGCTCTTAGGTGTACATGAAATGCCATATACGTGATAAATATACTCATGTGTACCTTAAGAGAGAGTGTTAGTATTTAATGCAGCTATGAGTGACAGAAAACCATCACTTGAGTGGTATAAACAAGCAGAGGTCATCAGATTATGCAAAGTCTCGAGACTGTCCATCCAACATGGACATGGTGTTCAGCAGTGCTACTGAGAACCCAGGCTCCTTCAATCTTCATGCTGCACTGGTGCAAAGAGGAGAGTATTTTTACTCGTATCATAAGACTAGTTGCTGTAAATTCACAGACTGTACTTGTTCCAGGAAAGGAGAAGGGAGTAGAATGAAAGACAAAAAGCTAAGCAGCTTTTCTTCTGTGCTTGTGCACCTGTAAGAGGCAGAGACAGACTCTTTCCCCAGGGATGTCTATCTATACCTCATTATAAAAATCATGCTAAACGCCGCTTGTCCAGCAATAAGAGACTGAGATATGGAGTACTTTAGCCTTCCATACTCTAAAATAAATAAAGGCAAAGAAAATGACTTGAACTTCCTAATGAGTTAACCATTAGTCTCTGCCGCACCGGTGAAGTCTAGAAACACGGGGATAAGTAGGATTAAAGATAATAGTGTAAGTGAACTTCTGTGATGATGAGATGAGAAAAAAACCAGAGATGTTAAAATAATATCTTGGCTAACAAGTAAGGAGTTCACAAAGTAAAATGGAAGGGAGTCATCCAAAATATACAGTCAGAATAGAGTGATATCAAATAAGCCAAGAAGAAAGGAGTTCCAAAAAAGTATCTAGGAAATTTATACATGACAAATATTGAAATTTGAACATTAGATTTGAACATTCACCCAAATTATGACTTTGGCCAGTTTCGTCCAAGTATTTTTCATGCAATAGTTTTTTTGAGTGATTAGTACAGTCACTGTGTTGGGTGCTGAGAATACAGTAATGAAGAAGACATATCGCTACTTCACCTCATAAAAATGTATATTAAAGAGGGAAAACAGATGTATGCATTTTAAAAAAGGAATTAAAGGAGACAATGAATAAAACAATAAAACAAATAAATAAAATAGGATAAGTAAAATAAATAAAACATTAAAACAATAAAATAAAATACAAATCAACAGATTCAATAAGCAAGGGACTGAGATAAAAAATCAGAGAAAGGGACACCATTTAGGTTGGGTTCTCATAGATGGTATCCCTGATGAGTTCCAAAAAAAAAAAGGAAATAATTTGTGAAATATGGTGGGAAGGAAGAGATCCTCTTGCTGAGCATGTGGCAAATGAAAATTCCTTAAGTTGGGAAAGGCATGTTGTGCTTGAGAACATCAAATTCAAGGTGGTTAGAGCATAATGAAGAAGACAGAGGAGTAGAAAACATAACATTGAAGAGACAGGATTAGGCCATATCAGGCCAAATTTCTTAGGCTGTGAAAAGGAGTGGATTTTATTCCAAGTAAAATTTAAATTTTGATGGGTCTTAAGTGGTAGCAACCCCATGATTGACTTACATGAAATTATCATTTCTGAAGGAAGCTATGTTTGAAAAGGAATAAAAGTGAACGGGGGAGGTGAAAAAGAAGATGATGAATTCCAGTAAAAAGGCTGTGTCGTACTCCAAGAGAGAATGGTAGTAGAATGGATTCGGGTGGTGGTAGTGACCACAGCAAGATGAGAATAGAGTTGAGGTATCTACTTAACAAACAAGGAATTAAGGGTAAGTTACAGTAAAAATTATGAGCTCTTGTCTTAAGTCAGATTCCCTGGAAAGAGACTCTGATAAAGATTTGCATTCAGGCAGTTTTGGGGATGGGCAGTTGGGAACGAAATGGTAAATAAGTAAAGAAAGCAGGATAGGGTAGAGGGAGGAGTTCAGATGCAGTTGCTACAGAGGTCACAGCCAATTTCATGGGTGTTCTGGAGTGGATAATGCTTTGGAGTTGTCCAAATAGAGACAAGGGGATTGGCACTTGGACCCTTGACTGACTAGTCATTTAATAATGCTATCCTGGGCAAGGGGCTTAACCTTGGGGTAAGGCAGCTTCCTTGGGTAGGCGTTCATCTGTAGAAAGAGATGTACTATAGATTTCAGCAGCAAATACTCCTAGAAGATGGGAGAGCAAGTGACTTACTAGGGTACAGGAGAAGGGATCTGGAAAGTACATCACATCAACCCCTGTGATGCTGTAAAAGGCACCCCCCCCACACAAACATCTGTGGTTAATACAACTGTGGTCTGTGTTGTTTGTTTGCTTGTTTGTTTCTGTTTTTGTTTTTGTTTTCCAAAAAAGTACAAACTGAATGACCTAGGCAAATCTTCCACCTGGGTCTCCTATGAGAGTTCCTTCCTACCGGGGATGCAGGAGGAGTCCCTGAGAATATTCCAGAATGTCCCTATGAGGAGCACACTCCTTTGGTCATTTTCTCACTAGCCTTTTTCTCTACCTTCTGTAATTTAGTTTATTTTTGTTACTGTTCATGGCCACACCTGAAATGAGCATTGGAGAATATACTCTCTTTAGGGACTTTATAACTTTTAGAACCCAGTCCTGCTTGGACAAAGCAAGAGGGTAGGTAATGAGGATTGTTTTTACCCTTGAATAGTCAAAAAAGTTTTCTGAGTTCAGGACCATGGTTCATTTGTCAATATAATTTCTTCAGAAATGGAGTTGGCATCTGATTTATTCCGTTTCAGTCAGTTCTATGTGCCAGTAATCACCTATAAGGTTCTTTTCCAGACATTGTTCTTAACTGCTTTATTTTGCTCCCTCACTCTTACAGTTTTCTCTCCAGTTAATGGAGACTATTCTGAGACTATATGGAAAAATAGGGAGAAAGACCTTACTCTGAACCTGACCTTTGGCCTAAATTGCTTTTTCTTTTTCTTTTTTTTTTTCTTTTCCTTTTTTACTGAAATGTTTTCCTAGGCCCTAGCCATGAAAATTCCTTTTAAATCACAACTCCTACCTTTTAGGATTTATTACCTGTCACCTTTTCCAACCCTGCAAAGCTCTGAATTTCTGGATCCTTTCATTTCTGCTTGAGCGCATCTCTTTCTGTTTAAATAAAGCCAATAACAACCAACCAATAAACACACCTTGAAGATCTGTCTTCCTACCTTTACCTTACAGATGCTGGCCAGTATGCCATATGTTCCAGAGGTGGCAGCTTTATCAAACATTTTTCTGTAGACTATTACCATCTTTTCAGTCTTTGGTGTGACTGTCCCTCTTGCCAACCACCATACAGTTAAGCTTGTCATATAATTTAGATTTGTTACCTTTACTGTACTAAAGTAAGTAAAATACATTCTCAAGGGACCAACTTCAATATTAGGGTAGACTTTAGCTGCCATGTTAAACAGCACCCAAATTTTATTTTTTTTTATTACAGATAATGTATTATTTGCCCCAGGGGTACAGGTCTGTGAATCATCAGGCTTACACCTTTCACAGCACTCACCATAGCATAAACCCTCCCCAATGTCCATAACCCAGCCACCCTTTCCCTCCCACCCACCCCCACCCAACAACCCTCAGTTTGTTCCCTAAGGTTAAGAGTCTCATGGTTTGTCTCCCTCCCTGGTCTCATCTTGTTTCATTTTTCTCTCCCTACCCCCCACGACCCGCCCCCCACTCCTCAATTTCCTCATATCAGAGAGATCATATGATAATTGTCTTTCTATGTTCAACTTATTTCACGTAGCATAATACCCTCTAGTTCCATCCACGTCGTTGCAAAAGGCAAGATTTCATTTCTTTTGATGGCTGCATAGTATTCCATTGTATATATATATACCACATCTTCTTAATCCATTCATCTGTTGATAGACATATAGGTTCTTTCCATAGTTTGGCTACTGTGGACATTGCTGCTAAAAACATTCAGGTGCACATGCCCTTTCAGATCACTACATTTGTATCTTTAGGGTAAACACCCAGTAAAACAGCACCCAAATTTTGGTGTCTCAGTATAATAAAGGTTTATTTCTTAGCTTGTTCAGACAGAGATCCCAAGGTTCTCATATACATTATAATTAAAAATTCTAGGGAGTTTTCACTTGGGAGCCATAACAACTCAAGAGTACTTCCCTTCTACCAGATGCCGGGGATAAAGTTTGAGGCTTTGGAGAAGTTACAGTTGGAAAAGTTGTTGTTACTTCTACTTATATTCAGTTGGCCAGAATTCAATCTTATGATCTCGTAGAAATGTAGTGGGGTGAGTTTCTGGGAAGGATAGCCTGCCTGTGTATTTAAGGGAGGATGAAAATGATGGATAGACACGTGGCCCTAGAGGCATGCTGGAGAAATGATTGATATGATTTTGTTTTGATAGATTGTATATGTATGTGTATGTGCTGATGGGTTGTGCCAAGAGTAGGAGATCGTGAGGTAAGAGGAGTGCTAAGAGAAACCAAAGGCATCATATGGATTATTGTAATAGGGTGTACCAATGACTTCAACATCTTTGTGGGTTGGCACTGGGAATAGAATGAATCAGCTGAAAAAATAGGTGCCAGTGATAATAGAGCTAGATTTTGAAATCAGAAGTTCAGAGTTACTGCAAGTTCTATAAGTAGGGAAAAGCCTAATTATGGTGTACTAAGAAATAAATAGTTGGTAAGTATATAATGATCATCACAATAGATGAAGTTTCAAGAAGCTTAACAGAGAAAGAAGGGAGAATATATGGTAGGTAATGTGGGCAAAAACCAAGGTCCATGTTTCTTAGTTTTTTTATACCCACACATTTTCTGAAATAGCCTTCTTTAAGTGTGTCACTATATATTATATATAATTTCATACATACATAAGTTATATTGTTATTGCAATGTCTATCATTAGGACACTGAACTAGGAGTTCATGTCATAAAATATACATTATGGTACAACTAGATACATCTCATAATAGGGATATTGAAATATGAAGCAAAATTTCAACAAAATAAGCTTCATTTTACAAATATATAAGAGAACATGATTCATGTGTAAAGCTAATTGAATAAGGTAATGCCTGGGATGCTTCCCTTGATATTGTAAGTTACAATTTTAGGAAAGGGCTATGTTGTAATCAGTTGTCTACTAGTAAATGTTTAACAACTGCTCTCTGTTTGGAGGAGGCAGTGGTAGGGGTGGAAACAACTCATTTGGCAATCTCTGTTTTATCCTTCCAGTACATACTTCCACCACAGCCTACTTCAAGCTATGGACATGACATCACTGAAGGCAGAGTTTAAAAGAGATGAGATGGGCACAACAACAGTTGGCTTTGGCAAGAGCCAACTCCAGAACATTATTGGTTGTAATTATGGCTAACTAGATTAGTGCTGATTCGGATCTCTTAGCACCTTGAAAATGTCAGCCAAATATTCTAGCATTTGGGATGTATAAAATGCAAACTGTTTCAAAGAGAGTGGTCCTCCACAAACTTTTTTGTTTGTTTCTTTAAAGGTAGAGAGCTTTAGAGAAAAAAGCATGTTAAAGAGGCAACCCTGAGGAAATAAAAAATATTGAAAGTACAGAGAAAGACATAGTCTTGATGAGAAGAGAGAGGTGCCTTTGTCCTTTGAGGTCAGAAGGAAAGTAATGTTGCATATGGATTTATATGTGTGAAAGGCAGTTGAGGGATCCCATGCCTGAGAGATTATTTTGTATCCGTGAAAGAAGAAACAAGGTCATGTGCTGTCAGACTTAGAGCTGATCACAGCTTACCTCTCCAGTTCCATCAACCCACTTTCTCCCACTTGTTCATTTTTATCACACACTAGCTTTTTATCTGGTTACCAACAGTTAGAACTTCTCAGCATTGGAAAGTCTTCACACATTCTATTCCTCAGTCAAGGGTCACTGTCTCATCCGTCTGTGTTGTGCTAACTTCTACCCAATATTGTGGTTCCAATTTAAACATCACCTCTGAGCAGCATTCTCTGGCCTCCCTTTCAAATTAGATTTTTCCCATTGAATTACCTCATAAGATCTTATATTTTTAATAACAATTCCTAATTTCATGTTTATTTCTGCCCTCATTATTATTTCTACATAAGGTGAACCATAAGATCAAGTCATACACATTACCTTGCATATCACCCTCTCCTCAGTGTCTCCACTTAACTAATATTTAATGAATGAATACCTGAATAAATGAATGAGTAAATAAAAAACCAGATGAACCATGAAGACTACCTAGCATAATTTATAACTTCAGCTGAGGGTATCAAAAGAGGAAGATTATGAAAAGCGAGAAAGAAAATTTCATTGGCAAGCTTCACAAATAAATGCTACTAAAAATTTGATAGGCATGTTTGTATGTTTGACAATTCAGTATACACTGATTCCCATGTATCTTCAAACTTCTCAAATTTGTGATTGTCAAAAGAGAGGAAGTATTGATCTCATCAAAGCTAGACTCCAAATGCATCTGTGAAGGACAGACACGAGAGAGCCCATCTCAGGGACTGTGATGGATTGGATTCTCTGAAAATACAGACATATTAGATGCCTTCCAGACATAACTAAAAGGCAAGTGGAGTTCGGAGGGGAAAGATAAACAGAATAAAAACACAGAAACAGGAATCTCAGAGTTCACCTCGAACATTTTTTTTCCTACTTTTTAACCTCATTAGACAATGACAAGTGGGACAAAGATGAAAAGGAGGCAGTGGTGGGAAGGAGGCAGGGACAGGTGCCATAACCAACATCAAATGAGCATTCTGTACTACATTCTCATTCTGTGTGACTAGTTTCGTAATGCAGAGAGATAAATATTAATGACAATGATGACGATGATGATAAAAGTTAACCCTACACAGAACTTACTGTGAGCCTGCAGTGTCCTAAGTGGTTTTCATTTTAGTAATCCATTTAAGTGTCACAACGCCATGAGTTAACTACTAGTATTATCCTCCTTTTACATGGATGAAACTGGATTACTAATTCTACATAAATATTAGATTTCTTTTATCTATAGTAAAATTAATAAAATTTTGAAAAAGTTGATCTTTGGATCTTGAGCAAACGTGTTTAAATGATAAAAGTGTTTAAATGGCATTTAAACAAAAATAGGTCAGATATAGTGAAATCGAAAAGTGCACTCTGATTCCCTTTACCCAGGATGTCATGGAATCATTAATAGTCACTTCACTATCTTAGTTTCGCAAAGATCATAAATGTTAAAACATTGTACCTCTAAGCTCTCAGAGAAAAAGCTATTTAACGTACTAAATCAATGCCCAAACTTTCTATAGTGGTGGGCATTGACACACCTTTTCTGTGAGTGTGTAAAATCAAAGAATCTTGGAACCTGAGATAATTCTGCTTTATAAGGTTTTAAAGGTTAAAGGCATAGAATGATTTAAGTATTTAGAAGAGTAAAGGAGTGTTTTCTGAAGCAAAGAAATCACTCTAAGTTATTCAAAGGCTTCCTTTTCCTCAGGGCAGCTTAAATAATTGGATTCATGGGTATCTGAATCACTGGCAGGGGGTAGAGAGGAACTAATGTCACTTCTTATATTCATCCTAAAATATTTGCTCCACTTTATTATGTCATTTAAAAATAAATTCTTTCATAGAATCAAATACTAAGTATGCAAAGTAGGATCTCAGGCAAACTATTTTTACAATAATGTAAAGGAAATTACATAAACTTCCTATAATATGAATTTTATAAATTTAAACCAGGTTATCACTTAATCATTGATTATTTAGGAAAGTTTATTTATAATCATCTATATATTTAACTCATACCTTTGTAAGACTGTTATTACCATTTGATAAGACAAACGCCATATCTAACATGATTCTGAATTCTTTATTTTGATGTATTTTTTCCTATGTTAGCTGCCAACCTAGTGAACAACACTCTAGCTATCGGAAGATATAATAATGGTTGGGTTAACGATTGTAAGATAAAGATGAAATATTTACAGAATCGGCTTGACTATCACAGTGTTTTTATATGTCAATATCAGAATAACAGGCGCTATCTCTCCAGATTAGTTAATTCATATAATATAAATTTTTGTGCAAGGTTGGAAGTTGAGGTTAAACTATTAGGGATTGTTTATGAGATTAAATACATAAAAAGAAATACTGACTTTTACATCAAGAAAATAATCTAGTATAAAGATGCAGTTTTTCTCAGTGGAAAGAAATTCTTTTACTATTATTATTATTATTATTATTATTATTATTATTATTATTATTATTTGCCCCAGGGGTACAGGTCTGTGAATCATCAGGCTTACACCTTTCACAGCATTCACCAAAGCACAAACCCTCCCCAATGTCCATAACCTATCCACCCTATCCGTACCCTCCCACCCCCCAGTAACCCTCAGTTTGTTTTGTGAGATCAGGAGTCTCTTATGGTTTGTCTCCTTCCCCATCCCATCTTGTTTCATTATTTTTCCCTCCCTACACCCCACAAACCCCCCTGCCCCTCAAGTTCCTCATATCAGAGAGATCATATGATAATTATATTTATCTGATTGACTTATTTCGCTCAGCATAATACCCTCTAGTTCCATCCACGTCATTGCAAATAGCAAGATTTCGTTTCTTTTGCTAGCTGCATAATATTCCATTGTATACATATACCATATCTTCTTTATCCATTCATCTGTTGATGGACATCTAGGTTCTTACCACAGTTTGGCTATTGTGGACATTGCTGCTATAAACATTCTGGTGCATGTGCATGAGGATCACTCATCTTTGTATCTTTAGGGTAAATACCCAGTAGTGCGATTGCTGGGTCATAGGGGAGCTCTATTGTCAACTTTTTGAGGAACCTCCATACTGTTTTCCAGAGTGGCTGCACCAGTTTGCATTCCCACCAACAGTGTAGGAGGGTTCCCCTTTCTCTGCATCCTCGTCAACATCTGTCGTTTCCTGACTTGTTGATTTTAGCCATTTTGACTGGTATGAGGTGGTATCTCACTGTGGGTTTGATTTGAATTTCCCTGATGCCGAGTGATGTTGAGCACCTTCTCACGTGTCCGTTGGCCATTTGGATGTCTTCTTGGGAGAAATGTCTGTTCATGTCATCTGCCCATTTCTTGACTGGCTTATTTGTTTTATGGGTGTTGAGTTTGAAAAGCTCTTTATAGATTTTGGATACAAGCCCTTTATCTGAGATGTCATTTGCAAATATCTTCTCCCATTCTGTCAGTTGTCTTTTGGTTTTGTTGACTGTTTCCTTTGCTGTGCAAAAGCTTTAATCTTGATGAAGTCCCAATAGTTCATTTTTGCCCTTGCTTCCCTTGCCTTTGGTGATGTTCCTAGGAAGAAGTTGCTGCGG